>JANSTS010004331.1:0-15284 GCA_026546915.1 Sylvicola fuscatus | reverse complement strand
CTTTTACATGTTGTCGCTCATCATTTTAATTCATTCGAGACTAGTGAAAAAATCTCAGATGAATTAAATTCAAAATCACTTAAGTTTTATGCGTCAAGTATAATGTATTCCAATTTGCAAACTTTTTAATATCAATTATTTATTTGAAACATAAAACTGCAATGCAGCTTATGCCACTCATGATCATTTATTTAATAAGTAGATGTCTCGATATCTGCATCTTATATTTAAAAAAGTTTTGCGGTGTCCACTAAAACCGTCTATGGGAATAATTTTTCTCACTTATTCTCGATGTCGAAACTCCCATCATTCTCAGTTTGTGCTCTTCATATCACTTGTACTTTATACGAGGTTATAGTAGTAGCTTAGTAGCTCGACATACACAATATTGTTAACAATCAACGTTCACACATCCGCATATGTCGACATACATGCATATGTGGTACAACATTTATTGTCGTTGCTTGTTAGGTCGCGATGCTTTGCGGCATAGAGCAGTCCGCGATAGTTAATGTTGAAACGCGTCACAATATTGATACAACCGACGTCTTATTTATCAGATGCAGTTTTCAGTAGAAATAAAATAATTTTTTGAAAAACAAAAAAAACTACCAGCCGCTAAGTGTGTGATGCTTGGACGTGTTCGTGCGTTTACCTTTCGCGAATTTGCAACCCCAGCCCCATTCCCACCGCTCGCCACACATCGCGTGTAAAATTTTGCGTGTAAGAAATACATACGCAGCGGCTGTCGCGTATAATATTCTCCATTCACATATTATAATTTCCACTTGCCCAGTACCCTAATTTTGGCGTACTTGCACTCGAACGACGCGACGCGACGTTGAGTCGCGAGGACATCAGCAGCTCGTACGTGTGTTTTGTGTTACGTCTTGGAAATCGCAAGTTGTTTTTTTTTGTTGTATTATTGATTTGCAAACGGGTTTTTCGTTGTTGTCGCAGAGGGGACACATTTGTTTGCATTTTTTTTTTGAAACAATGTCCCAACTCTCCCAAGCCAATATGGACCAGGAATGTGCGTTATCTTTGTCGTTTTGTTATCTGACAAATGGCACAATATATTTAAATCCGTTTTACATGATACTTACAGCCAACAACACTTCCAAAGCGGGCAGACAAGCAAAACGAAAGTTGGCAAACGAAGCAGGGCCGACTAACAAAAAAGGCCGTCCCGGAAACGATGTAGCATCAAGCGTGAAACTGCCCTCGCACGGCTATCCACTGGAGCATCCTTTCAACAAGGATGGATATCGATACATACTGGCTGAGCCAGATCCTCATGCTCCGTTTCGACAGGAATTTGACGAGGGCGCAGATTGGGCAGGTAAGCCCATACCTGGCTGGCTGTACAGAACATTGTCACCAAATGCTGTGCTACTGGCGCTGCATGATCGGGCACCACAGTTAAAAATCTCAGAAGATCGACTGGAAGTGATCGGAGAGAAAGGATACTGCATGGTGCGGGCAACACACTGTAAGTCAATTCATTTTCAAGTCTAAATCGATTTCATATTAAAAGAGTGTTTTTGCAGCTGTCGTAAAGGGAAGTTGGTACTATGAGGCGACCATCGAAGAGATGCCAGAAGGCGGTGCAACACGCATTGGATGGGGTCAAGAGTACGCCAATTTGCAGGCACCTCTTGGCTACGATAAATTCGGCTACTCTTGGCGATCGCGCAAGGGCACGCGCTTCCACGAGTCTCATGGCAAGTCCTATAGTCCTGGGTATGCTGAAGGCGATACTGTGGGTTTTTTGATTGATTTGCCCGAAGAGGAGGGAGTCAATTATTTACCAAACACCTACAAAGACAGGGTAAGTTCTAAGGACTGTAATTAGTCGAATGTCATCTGAATTATTTATTTTTATTCCAGCCACTTGTTAAATTCAAGAATCATTTGTATTATGAGGAAAAAGATCGCAGTACTGAGGCGTTGAAGACAATGAAGCCAAGAAAAGGTGGCAAGATAATGTTCTTCAAAAATGGCGAGTGTCAAGGAGAGGCGTTTATCGATATCAACTCTGGAAGTTATTATCCCGCATTATCAATTCATCGGGGTGTTACAGTTAGTCTAAATTTTGGACCTGACTTAAAGCATCCGGAAGTTTTGACAAAATACAATTGCAGAGCGGTAAGATACATAATTTGGCCGTTGTAAGATAATGTAAAACAGATCATTTTTCCTTTTTTAGATGCACGATCGCGTCGAGGAGCTGATTTGTGAACAGACTGTGTCTGACATGTTGTACTTTACAGAAAATGAGGGCAAATTAAGATTGGACACTTTTATATTATAAATATTGACAGAAGCAAGATAAAAAACTGCAAAGTTGTTGTTCTCAATCAACTAATTTTAATAAAATGGACTTTCATCACAGAATTTTAACTTTCTTTTGTTTTGTTAAAAATATTTTTTTATTTGTTTTCTAAAAAATGACTAGATCCTATTTCTTAAAACCACCGCGACAATTGGGACTTGCTTCCATTTTATACTTCTCATCCCACTGGTCTGGCGTTTTGGCTTCAATGGAGAGGGCGTGAACAAATTGACCGCCTAAAGACTCTTTAACAATTTCGTTCACAAGACGGTGTCTCTAAAAAAAAGAAAATAAATAACTACGTTTCATCTTAACCAAATCTTATTTACCTTGATAAGAGGTAGCCCATTGAATTTGTCGGACACGATTAAAACTTTAAAGTGAGTCTCTGCTCCTTTTGGGACATTGTGCATGTACGATTCGTTAATCACCTCCAGATGGATTGGCGCAATATTACCGGTGATTCCTTTTCGTATCGCTTCTTCTATAGGAGCACTCATTTTAGATAAATAGCGGAAAGACAATGGACCTTTTGAGATGAATGTTGGTTAGATTAGATTTAAATCCATTTTAACGTAAATAAAGGCAATGTCAATGTAATTTGGTAGTAAATTGACGAACCTAGTTTGCAGCTTCTTCGTGTAATAAACATTAGCAGTTTATTGTTGGCTTAATATATTTTAATTTAATTTTTAATCGCACTTGTTCCAACTTATACAAGTCGGTTCTCCACAAAATATATAATATCAAATATGTAAATGCATATTGTATATATGATTTTATCCATAACATTTTGATTTATATATGCTTATATATTATATATATTTACAGCATATAATTATATATATTATATATACAATAAAAGTAAACAAAAGTTAGTCCTTCTCAAAAGTGAGGATATGTTTTTATAAAAAAAAATTAATTTTACTTTGAAGAATACTGTAGAGGTAAACAAGATATAGAATTAAATTCAATTCTTATTAAAACATCGCATATTATTTTAGAGTGAAAGACCAAAATGACATCTTTTGTCTCAGGAGAATCGACAATCGATTCCAGTGACATTCGTGACTTTTTCCTGTCGGGATCAGCCACCAGCGTGGGTCGAAGCAGCATAAGTTCAATACCATGGGCAGAAGATGCAGTAAAACAAAATCAATTGGAATGGGAGCGAATTGAACGAGTATTCTATGGCGAAGAGACGGCTCAACCAGGAGAAACCAAACTAAATGCTGAGATAAATGAGTGGAATGCTAAATTTCCTCATCTACGGATAGTTGGAAAGGCCGTGTTTGCACAAACACAAATATACGAAAAACTGGATAAAAATTATATACTAGGACCATCCAAAGAAGAGCCAATCGGTTCCAGTAAAACGTCCAAACAAGAGAGTTCCGCAGACGAAAAATTGTTTGGACAAATAATATCGCCTAATTGTAAAGCAGAAATAGATGAGTCCAGCACTTTAATAGTTGGACAATATCCTCCAAGAAAAGCTTCGTTTTTGGATGATAAACTTGGTCATCAACTTGAACGATGCCTTCGTGTTACCTCGGGCCATCTTTTGAGCCGTCGTCACTACGATGACAAGTTTCTGGAATGTGGACGAATCAAGCACAAAGCACCCAAGACAGCTACTGTAGTAAATAATTCTAGACGCGCGCACGATTCAATTCACCCTTTGAGAATTCGACATTTGGATACGAGCTTAAGTCCCAGATCGTTACCCCCAATTATTACTTTGACTCGAGCACCCTTAGAGTTAAAGCCAATTAAAGAGCACAAGGTGATAAGGAGCTCGCTGACGCTTCCGTCTATAAGTGTTTATGATGCAAACTTTCAGAATGCAGTTGTGGGTCGAGCAATTTCAGCTTTGTATCCCAAGAGAAAGGACTTTTAATTGTTTCCTATTTAGATTCAAGTAACAATTGTGATATTAGATTATAATTTAAAAATATTTAAAAATAAATAGCAATAGTCTTATGTAATCTTTGATTCTAAGCTTATCAATCTTGAAAGTTCAATGCCTCCATGAATAATTATCAGCTGACAATCTCAATAATGAAACTTCATAAGTCATAACAGTTACAATACATTGATGATATTGATAACTACAAATTGGCGCATAACCTCAAAGTTTTTGCTTTCTTGAACCATCAACCACGCCGAATGTTGACACTCCGCGCTCGTTACTGCGTATCGCTTTGGAAACAGTTTTTTAATATTTTGGTCTGGACCGTGTGGGGTGCAGTTTGTCTAAAGGTTACGAAAGCAGATCCGGCACAGAAAGAAGCGAAAATCATCTGATACATCACCCGATCCTCACATCCGCACAGAAACGTAAGTGCACATTATGTTTTTTGACTAAATTACATAACTGTATTCAACGTCTTTGAAGATAACACACTGATTACAATTTACAGAGCATATGTGCTGTGCAAGCGTACGCCAAATACAACACGAATGCCAGTTCAGCGGCCAAACGTCGAAGTGTAGTCAGTTTAATATCGTGTCCGGCCGAAGAAAGGCTTCTAACATTTCTCATAGCGTCTTAAGTGCAACGCATATGTGATACGAATGTGTGATCATTGTTCATACTTAGTCAATAACAGTTAATTTTTTTACTACTCGACGAACTGTTGGAAGTTTCACGTGATCTGATTGTTCCAAAAAATATTTTAACTAATTTGTTAAGTGCTTATCCTGAAATGGCATTACATTGGTTGCCAAGGAGTCGACTTGGACTTTCAAAATCCAAGCTGACATCATTGCCCCGTCCACCGTCAGCTGCTAAGAGCACCTCATCATCGTCACCTGGCAGCGGTTTTAGTTCCTCGTCACGCAGCAATCGCACACATCGCACCAGTTTCAATGGTTCGAGTAAAAACAATGGCATCAACGAAAAGAACAATGGCTGGTTCAGTTGGAGAAGTGTAATATTTCGCTGGACTCCAATTGGATTCTGTCTTATTGCTGTCTCGCAATGGCACTTGCACAATAGACGCTGTGACAAGCTGGGACTACCTCGCACCGCTTCACAATGGCAAACAAGCATGTATTGCTCCCTTCCGCTGCGACTGTTTAGTCGTTGCTGGGGTTTTGTGGCTGGCTGTCAAATACCGACGCCGTTACGGCCGATAATATTTGGTGCGTACTCAAACACTTTTGGTGTTGACATAAGCGAAGCGGAGTGCTCTGATTTTCGAAGCTATCGCAGCATGTCCGAGTTTTTTACAAGATCTCTACGAGAAGGCGCGAGACAGATAGACGAGACCAGCTGTTTGGTATCACCAGCTGATGGCCGAATCTTACACTTTGGCTTGGCGGAAGATGAACGCATTGAACAGGTGAAAGGTGTGACATACAGCCTGGATGCTTTTTTGGGTACCAAAATAACACCAATAGCCGAGAGTATGAGTCAAAGTATTAGGCAACGGCCTGACGAAGAAGAGACACAATTGTATCAGTGCGTCGTGTATTTGGCGCCTGGTGACTATCATCGTTTCCATTCACCCGCTAACTGGCAGCCGCGGCTAAGGCGACACATTTCCGGTGAGCTTTTGTCGGTGAGTCCGCGAATCGCCAAATGGGTGCCGGGGCTGTTTTGCCTGAACGAGCGCGCTCTTTACGTAGGCAGTTGGGAGCATGGATTCTTTGGATTTGCTGCTGTTGGCGCCACAAATGTGGGATCAGTGCAGATGTTCATTGACGAAAAACTGCGAACCAATCGTTGGCATGGCGTGGAAATGGGAGCACACAAGAGCTGCAAGTGTGATGAGATAGCTTTGCCCAAGGATTTAATGCTGTCGAAGGGACAACTCCTGGGACAATTTAACATGGGCAGTACAATAGTGTTAGTGTTTGAAGCTCCTAAAAACTTCCAGTTTTCTTTAGAAGCTGGCCAGACGATTAAAGTGGGTCAACGCATCGGTTGCGTTGGTAAGTTAAAAAAGGAAGCTGATAGCTAACGGTCTATTTGTTGTAGCTAAAGTTATTGTTTAAGTATAAATAAATAAATATTAAATTAATTAATTCGCGCACTTTTATCACTTTGTTGTCTTGGATCGGGTTATGCCTTAATCTACATTCTCATGGATTTATTACACAGATCCGGGATTAACATTTTTCGTATGTATATGCATGTCTCACTCGTTTTCTGGAATGGTAGCCTTATCAGTCGACCACTACTAAAACAGTGACCTTTCTTTTATTTAGACAATAGGGAAGATTCAAGTTCATTGACAACAGCTGATTAGCTTAAGCTCATAATTGACATCTCAGCGTGTTTGGGAGGTGAATTTATCAGCGATTCTATTCTTGGAAGTAAATAATCATTATTATTGAAGGAAATTACGTATTGTTCTGTAACTTTCAATTTATTCCGTCGTTATCAGTCATGAAGAAAGTTATTAAGATCATTTCTTCATAGAGTCAGCCAATTTGTACATATGATTATGTTAATTCCAAGCAACTGACTCGATCCAATCCAAGTAGGAAGAAATCCTTGTGTAAATTCCTGGAGCTTTAGATGCTGCACAAAACTTTCCAAAAGAGGTGATACCAACTATTTGATAATCGCAACCAGAACCTATCACCTGAATTGGGCCACCAGAATCTCCCTAAAAACGAGATAAAAATTATGTTAGATGGAATGTCAATTTTCTAGGTTTCTTGTTCAAAAAAAGGAACAATTATCACCTGGCAAGTATCTCGTCCACCTTTCATTATCCCAGCACACATTTGTCCTTCAATGATTCCCTCTTCAAGTTTCCTGATCCTTCTGAAGAACGGTTTACACACATTGTGATCCAAGATGTTTAGCGAAACTTTAAGAAGATTTGGAGACTCGTTGCCCATGAATTCAGTTTGACCCCAACCAGTAGCTACGACGGTTTTTATGTTAGCGTCATCGTTTTCTTGCCACAAACAAGCAGGACGTATCAGTTCAGTAAATCTGGAAAACATGCAATTATGAATTGTGGAATTTGCAGTTTATCGGTGCACCTACACAACTCGACGCTTCAATCGAAGCAGGGCAATATCATGGTAGTATTTTTTGTCCGTATAATCAGGATGCTTAAATATCTCCTCAATTTCATAGTCACTTAGATGGAGCAACTTGCTGGTTTCGTTGAGGTTTGACTCGCCAAGGCGTACTATTGTAGGAGGTTTACTGTATTAAAATAATATTACAAATTAATAAAATAACGCTGAACAATTACGCTGAACTGCAACGTACCTCATCGTGGCACAGTGAGCTGCTGTCAGCACAAAGTAAGCGCTTATTAATGATCCGCCGCACTTCCAGGAAATCGTTTTGTCTTCCTTGAGCCATCCCAGCGCTGCCTTTTTGTGGGAAGCATTTAATACAGTTAATACTGGATTTATGATCATACTTAAATCGGTTATACCATATGCGGGAATTCCCCAGGAGTAGTGGCCACACCGCCAACAATTAGTGATGTTGAATCCGGCTTACAGTTGGGAACTTGCATCTCATGAACAGCCGGCCGACCGATTAGTGGCAAATGCTTCAGTGTATGTGAGTTGGATTTTCTGTACTCCTCGCACTCTGTTGATTGGTGCAGGTACATGGAAAAGGCAGAGAAAGCATATAAAGATTATTGTTATAAAACAAATCGGATTCTTCAAAGCATCAAATGTCTGGTTTTTCCGTATAGTTTGATTGCAAATAATGTCGGAATTTCCATACTTAAAGCGCTGATCCGTTTATGCGTTGTTTGCTCCTGGAGGCGATTTGCGACTGCGTTTGGGGTAGTTTTCCCCGGTATCGGAACCTCGACATTGTCAACCGGCCTAATTTGTGGCATTATCGGACAACAAATGACTGGCTCGTGGACATTGTATGAGCATATTTCAGGAATAATGCCCTTTCGCCGCAACATTTCCAGTGCTACCGGACAGTCACGACTCAGTGTACAACGGCCGGGAGATCTCGTCGATTCGTGGTGGCAGCTGTCACCCTCGATTTGCTTGTATTGATCTAGGTCAATAAACTTAATGGCGGCCGGTTCATTAGAGTTGAAAACTATATGACTGAAGCGGCGCGTTATTAACGGACTTGGCGCGATTGGTGCCTTGCTCTGGATAAAAATCGGACTGATCAATGGACCTCGAAATGCAAATTTAATCACATGTTGGTTTGGTGGCACTGCTCGAAATGGACGAACTAAAACAAACAGTTTTGTAATTATTATGGAAACTTATTTCAAAATGTTAACACTTACCGAACTGCCCAAAAGTCATTGTGGCACACACAAACACAGCTGATATATACACTTTAAGATGCATTTTTATAATACGGGAATAAGCTTGTTCTGAAATTATGAAAGTGATGATTACTCTTGAGACGCGAAACAAAGACTGAATCACAAGTGAGGATGCACTTGCATCCAATGTACCTTTTTCACAGAACGGTCATGTGCATGATAATAAATCCACTTGTTCATCGTGGTTGTAATATTACCTGCAGACTGCGAACTTCGGTCAATGCTTATTTTATTAAAATTCAAATTTTGACCGGCAGTGAGGTAAATTCCAGGCTCAATTACTTTTAATAAAGATTCATTGAGCTCCATTGGTGTATCGCTTTAAATTGTGACTATCAAATTAACGGTTTTCGTTATATAAAAACCAATTGGCAAAATGGACTAAAACTTCATAACTTTTTAACAGTAATTTTGATCATTTGAATGATTGCGCGATTTGGCCGTGTATAACAGTTCAATTTGAGTACTAAAAATTGACCGCGATGACGTTCCTCATACTAGATATATACATATATTGTCACATATATATATTATTGATTAAAATTTGAAGTTTGCGTACAACAAAAAAAATATTTTGAATTGTGAAATGCGGTGTCTACAATGATGCGCATCTTTAATCAATGTGGATAATAAATATAAAAAGATATATTTAAGTAAACCAAATATTGTTTAAACAAAGTAAAAAGGTGAGGTAAGTAGAATAAAGTATTTTTTGTGTCACCTGGTGATGAAAAGTGCGTTTTTTCAGATGTCGTCGATACAAGAGCGCCTGCAATTAAAACGTGTGCCGCTTGACAAATGGACGCTGCGCGAACAATTATGTTTGGCCACGGCAGTGCAGTCATCCGGCGAGAATTGGATGTCTGTGAAACGTTCGTTAATGACAATATGCGGTGAAAATCGCCCCAGCGATTGGTTTTCGCAGAAATCCTGCGCTGCCCAGTATGGAACATTGTTGGAGAACTTTGAGACACCAAAACGCAAGAAACGCACCACCATGGACACTGCACCAATGCCGGCTGAAACTGCGAGCCAGCTGATAGTGCGCACGCTAACACAAGAGCGCATCAAAGAATTGAATCGCAGTATAATCAAGGAGAAGAACGAATACAATCGCATCAAAGAAGATATTGGCAAAGTGGAAATAATTGGAGATGATCTCAGCAAATTGCAAGAAATGTGGCACGAAATAGAGTTGGAGGAGCAGATCCAACAAAAGGAGCTGGATGCGCACATGTTGTGGTTAAAGGAACGTGAAAAACGTAAACTAGAACTGGAGCAGTCTTGGCGTCAGCAGAAGATTAATCTAGCACAGGCTCAAGCTCAGGCTCAGGCGCAAGCTCAGACCGTTGCACAACAGGCACCGTCAAAATTTGAGCAAATGGAGAATGAAGAGGAGCCGTCAAACCAGGGAACCTCTCCACTGCTTACTTCGCTACTAAAATCTCCAGTTGCTGTTTCAAATCCTTCTACCATGGCATCGATACAACAGCAAATTTCCACCGGCACACATTCTCCGACGTTGTCCAGTTTATTAACCCACAGTCAAACGACAGACACTGCCACTCCGGACCCAGCACAAGCAAGTGTGCCGCCTAACTTTCAAATTTTGCGATCACAACCGCTTTTTGGCGTTCCACCAGCTGATCATGTCCAACCAACACCACCAACACCATCTCAAACTGCACCATTTTTGTCTATGCTACTAGAAAACAGGACGACATCAAAAACCGATTCCATTGATGATATGGATAAAGTGTCTGGTTCTTCTTTAGTCAAGAGTGGTATTGAGACAGTCGGTTCAATCATTGATGACACTGAAATGGACGGCAGTGAAGCCATCCCCACAAAAGACGAGGAACAACAACTGATGGAAGCCTTTAACGGACTGATTCCCGAGAATATCGATGAATTGGCCGACATATTGACGGATAATAATGAAATTATGCTGACACCGGAGCTGTTGGAAGAGGAGGGAATGTTGGAAAATGTAGCAGCTCTAATAATTGAACACGATGACGCTCTAAAAGCGCAACAGGAAAAAGCCATTGCCATGCAATCCGTTGATAATTTAAACATCTCAAATTGTATTGTGAAAGAAGAAATGTGCTCAACTGAGGAACTTGTTCCAATAACTACTGACGATGGTACCATACCAGAAGGTATTGAGGCCGCTGAGTCAGTTATTTCGGATTTAGCACATGTGAATACTGAGGACAACAACTTTAATGAACCAAATAATTCGCAGGAGCTTCCAGATGTTACACTTAAATCAGAATCGGAAGAAATTGAGAGCCATGATACTGTCAAAGACAACGAAGTTCTGAACATTGAGGTAAAGGAACATGAATCAAAGCAAGTGCCGCAGACATTACCAGTGGATCAGGAAGCAAATTCATCGACTTTGACAGACAAACTAAACATCTCAATCAGCATTGCAAATGAAGAGTCTTCTGATAGTAACGACGATAAGAGTCTCGAATGTTTAAAACGTGAATTAAAAACCCAAAAAGAGTTGAGCTTCACAGAGATTACTCCGTCTGAAACACAACCAGATAAAATTGAAAGTTCTATTGTTGAGACCGCAGTTGATGATAACACACAAGATGTTCCATTAAACGAAAACACTAAAGCCGAGGAAAATACAGATTCCACAGATAAAACAAATGAGCTTAAGGAATCAACTACTAACGACGAACAGGAAAATCTATGCAGCGAAAAATCAAATGAAACTCCATATGAAACTGCGTCGGAAAGTGATACTGAAAGTTTGTTTGTTCTACAAAAGGCAATTAAAGAAAAGTCGCAAGATTCTACAGAGAATCCTTCACCAGCTGACGTCCAAGAAAAAGAGGTTGAAGAGAAACCAAACGATAAAATTGTTACAGAGGATTTAAACATTCCAAATGAAACGATTCTGCCGGATGCAGATGAATCAACTGCTAAGGAAGAACTTGAGTCGGAAAAGCCCGATGAAACTGTAGTTAAAGTTTCTGAACCTGTTCTGTGTGACGATAAAAAGGAACAGGAAATTTTCAGCAAGCCTCATGTCAAGGAAGAAATTATTGAAGCTCCAATGGAAATAAATATTAAAGACGAGCTAAAATCAGCATTAAATAAAGAGCCAGGTAACAATTTACCAGCCCCTAAGAGTGAACCAAAACAGATTACGGAAGAGCCTGCTGCTGTTAAAGAAGCACCGAAAGAAACTGTCACTAGTCTGCGATCAAGACCGATTCGCTTGACGCGTGATTCAATTGCAAATTCCGAGAAACAATCTCGAAAACTTTCAATGGATGCAGATGATGCGCAAGAGGCGAAAAAAATCAAAATGGACGACGCCAGCAAGGAGCGAACCGTTGTTGCAATAGTTGACACCGATGAAGAGACACCACCCGAAGTAATTAAAGAGGATAAAGTTGGCAAAACCCGACGTGATCATGCACGTAGGAAAATTGGAACGCCTGATCGTAAGAGCGAGGATTCCTGTCAATCAACGGAAGATATCAGACCAAGCACTTCCGCCCTGGCAACGACGCGAAACCGTTTAAGAGATCGCGAACGTTCTGAAAGTCCCTACGTGGTGGATGATGACTCAGATAGTTTGCCGCGTACAAGGCGACGCTACTCGTCCACACCGGTCATTGACTCCATACCGAATTCGCCGGCATCTAGTGATGACCGCGACTACAAGGCTTGGAAGAAGTCGATTATGATGGCGTACAATCGTATAAGTTCGACCAAGTACTCGTCAGTGTTTCTCCGTCCTATGTCTGACGATCCCGTGGGTGGCTATAAGGCAGCTGTGAAACGTCCCATGGATTTGCAAACGATTAAGAAAAATATTGATAATGGCACTATTCGCACGACGAGCGAGTTCCAGCGAGATGTCATGCTGATGTGCACCAATGCCATCATGTTCAGTAAGCGGGACACCCACCTCCAGATCATGGGTAAAGAATTGCTGTGCGAGTGTGTTGCTCTCATCGAGAGTGTCATGGATAATGCGAAGAAGGACAACGAAAAAACAACTGCTGTCGTTACAAAGGTTCGGGGACGCAAGAGTATGCGCATTACACCGGCGTAAATAGGCATTTCTTTTTCACCATATGAATGTTGTAAGATTTATGTAATAAAGGCATTTCGCCGTTGAAATAATTCATGTAAACATTTGTTGTTTAACTTGATTTGTTTTTTCGATGTATTGAAGGAAACAGTCCTTTTATAACAACAGGTAACTGGATTGTTTGTGCTACTTAAAAATATCTTTTCCGTGTCTTTGAATGCAAATTTCAACAACGCCGTAAATGTAAAGTAACCTCCTGTCTATTGAGTCGTAGTGGTCGTTTGTCAGCACCGGTTTAAGCTCTTCCCACGCCATCATCTCTTTAAGAATTTTGCTTAAACTTCCTCCAGAGTAAACTAACAGTCGTTTCCAAGTGGTATGGCGTAAACTTGAAAACAAAAAATGTTATTCACATGACCTTAACACTTGGACGATCCACTTACATGCAACATTGATAAAGTGGCGCCAAAATGTCAATAAAATCAACACGTGGATTTCCAAATCCCTTGCCATTGTCTATGAGTATAAGACGCTCGTTTCTTGTTTCATAGTGATGGCGATCACCGTTTTGAGTAAGAAAATCAAAAATAGCAGCGTCAACTAAATCAAGAAGACGCTCCTCAGCAAGTTCTGTCTTCAGTGGGCTGTTGAGAACAAATTCCGTTTACTTATTGATAAACTATGGAACTTTTTTGGACAAACTCACGTGCAATAGTCAGCATCAGTCTCCCATAGCGCCTTTTTATTCGATTTATATGATCTCTGCCAGGGAGAACGTTGCTTAACTAGACTGCCGGGAACTACCATAAGAATAACACCTTCCAGCAGGCCATTTTCATCATCACAGACAGTTTCAGTTGGCTTACAGTACATACATTTGCCATAAAGACAATATTTGGTTGTATTCGCTGAAAGTGTCAACACCATTAGAAGGGATTAGAACTTGAACTTGCACTTCCTGACTTACTATTAATTATCATTGTTTCCCTAAGTTCATCGTCAGCTATCCGATAGACTTCTTGCAGCTTTATTTTTCTGCCAACAGCTATTGGAGTCCAGCGCATATTGAGTGCGGCTCCCAAATAAAATGCTAAAATCTCCGCATTGTGGCGATCTTTTCCCGAATAGACCGGTCCGTCAAATGTGCGATTCCTAGCGTACCACTTTGGTTTGAACAGCACCTTCAATTTTCCATCTAGTTGCAACAGCAACTTGAGTTGCGTACCTCTTGGGAAATTGTACGCTTTAATGACTGATTCTGTACGTAAGGCTTTCAGAAGAGCACCTAATGAAGCATCCGGATAAGGATACACTTCATTGTCGTGTGGCCACTGGAAAAACGTTTTGAGTTTAGAGTCATGTTACAATGGAGTAGTCTAATCTTTGTTACCGATTTTGCGAGACTCCACAGCTGACTGGCATTTGAATAACTCACTGGCTGAAAAGTTTTCACCAATTGCCGGCGGATGGCATAAAATCGCGGATTTCGATTCACATAGGACGGTTTTAACTGCCTCACTTCATCCTTTATAAGTGTTGTCAATGACTTTTGTGTTGAAGCCGGACGTTCTTCCCGCCTGTCCCGTGCTTCGTTGTCATTGACAAACCGCGTAATTAGATAGAAATTGATGCCGTATATTAAGACAAGAAGTGCGCACAGCAACAAAAATATGGACCAGCGTTTGGACATTTGGCGATTGGTTGATAAGCCAAAAGATGACAGTTTGTATGAAATTTTGTGGGAACTCCGGATTCTTTCATTATCTAATTTGGCGGGATGTGAATTTTGTTAGAAAAGAGTTTTCTTGCAAACACATTTTTTACGAGTAGGCGAGGTTGTATTTTTATCCGGCGTGATCAACTAATTCAGGTCCTAAATTTAGAACGAAAGGAAATCCACGAAGAATCATTCTAGGTTCTTGGACAACTGACAATTGTTTTTTGCTTTATAGTTGTCGATCGGCAAGTCACAAGTCACCAATCACATATTATTATTACACATACGCGTAAACAATAAATACTTTACATAATATATAACATATATTATACGCGTCCTAAAACGTAATATATATATATAACGATTGGTTTGGCGCAAATTTTAAATCGGTAAACAATTTTGTAAACGTTTAAATAATAAGTGTTGCGTGTCTTTAATCATAATAAATAGAAAAAGAGATGTTGAGAAAAAATGGATCTGGAGTAGATCACTAATAATGCGATACTAATTAATTTATTGTAAAATCGCACGGCAGTTAAAAATTGAATGAAAAAAAAATAAAATTAACATAATAATATAGTAAATGAAATAAAAAACATGCATCTAACCTTCGATCGATTTGAAGCTTGCAGAACATTGTCCAGCAACAATCTGAAATGTTGAAAAAAAAATCTGATTAGTAATCATTTGAAATAATCTCAATGGTTTGTAAATTGTGAAGGGTGTTTGTGAGGGGTGTTAATTGAAATGAAATATAAATGAAGAGGCCAATTTGTACAAGACTCAAAGACAAGAACGTCTAGTAAAATGGACGTAAAACGTAACGCACGAAAATTCGCGCAACTGATCCAGAACAATGAAAAATGGCAAAAAACA
>JANSTS010004320.1:14750-27326 GCA_026546915.1 Sylvicola fuscatus | reverse complement strand
AATGAATAACTTGCAAACGACAACGATTTCAGTACCGTTAAAAGGAGTCATTTTAATTGCGATTAATATAGTTGAGCTAAGCCTTGATCAAATGATAAGACATGTGGCGGTGAAACGTTTAGAAAACTTTAACAGCGTACTATAATTACACCTTATCAGGTTGCTTATCGTTACGGACGAGCATTCCATTGAAATGACCCTGTTTAAAGTGATCCAATTGCACTTTATGACTTAATTGCACCTTTCGTGTTATGTCAATATTAAATCGAGATTAGTTATCTGTAATCAGGGAAGGTTCAAGGACTTATTTCTCTTTTATAGAATATAAACACAGAGCACAAGCCCAACCCAAAAAAAAAAACTGAGAAAAAAAGAACTATTTCAACGTTTATCTGTTTTAGAGTCCTGCTGGCAGCAGCCTACCATCACTATGCAGTCCCAATTCACTAAGCCAGGAGGATGAATTTGCATTTATGAATGTCGACGATGACATTGATCTGTCGATGCGCGCTCCATATATTCCTATGAGTGAGAACGACGATTTACCACTGCTCACAGAAGATCTGATGTGGAGTGCATTCACTGACGATTTGAGTCTGCACAAAGACATTAACACCATCACAAATGACTCAATGAAAGGATCCACCGCCATGATTAATGATTCGTCCAGTCTGGCGGCGTTGTTGCAAGCACACAACAACAACAATAATAACAACACAAGTGCAAATGCAAATTTGAACTCCATGATAACGGTTTTCCGTTGTCAGGATGCATCCGATGACGTATCGACAGACATGCAGGACTGCAAAAAGAGTGGATTGAATGTTGATCACGGTGGGGATGGTGAACTTGTCAATCCCGTCGAAGTTATGGGACTGTTCAAGCAGAATTGTAAGTAATCGAATAACAAGCAAAAAGTCAGTGAAAATAAAAATGAAGCAAAACGAAACTTTTCACTTGTCAAGCTAAACATATTTTGTTCCATTTTGAAGAAGTTTTACGGAAATACTTGATTTTTCCTTTTTTTTTTTGTGTTACTTAAAAGAGGGTACAAACTGTAAGATTACACAACATGCGGGCTGGCATTATTGTTATGAATAAACAAAGTTTATTCACTTCAAACTGTTTCGATTTGGCAGCCATTGTAGAATGTGCATATGTAGAATGCTGCATATAGCAGTTAATGCACGATTTTGGCAAGTGACGAACAGTGCGATTAGTGGCATCGTCTCACTTGAAAGGTGCGCTTCGAGAATGCGCCAGACTGAAGATAGCCAGCTCACTGGCTGCCAGTCATCAGGCCACATGAGATCGTTGGTTGTTTATTTACGCTGTTGCGTTGTATAGTTTTTTTAATTTGTTGTATCACATCGCTACACGTCTATTTTTGGCGTTAGATAAAACAGGAAAATACGCCAAAAAGACTTAAAAATAATCCCATTCGACCGGCTCTTTTTTGTCACAACTCACATTTTGCTTTTCACGCATCACTTTTCCCCCATCCTTTGGGGCGCTCGCGCCGCGCACACACGCTCACACACGTTGTAACATAAATGGCGTGCTGGCCAACAAACAACATGTTATGTAATTGAATGAATTCGAGTTTACTCCTCGCATCGCATCGCATGGCAGCATCGTCAGTCGTCACAGGCGCTCGCTGCGCTGCTCTTGATTCGGATGTCTGTTCTCTTTTCTATTGTGTTTATTTTGAAATTGTCATTTGGCCCCATCAGTCCCCGCCTTATTCATGGCTGCCCTTACACTCATTGACGCTAGGCTCGCTGTTGATACGTAAATGTTGTAAATTTTACTGAATACGATCACAGCAAGAAGCTGCTCGTGACAATTATCTGTGAAACAGCAGCGAATTGGGCAACACATAAACTCCATAATGTCATAAATTGGACTGTCTCCCCCTGCCCATAACTGAACATTTTGTCTGGAGTCTGTTGACGTTTGCGACCCCAGCGATGTTAAGAAACATGCCATTTGCGTATTTCGAGTGCGGCAAAGTGCGATAAAGATGAAGCTCAATTCAAATGAGAGTTTGATTTCGCTTTTGAGAAATAAAAAGCACAAACAATTTTAATAGTTGTCGAATTAATGGAGTCCAAAAGTGGAATGGACTGGTTTTTGCTTCATTTTTATTAACAAACAAACTTTTTTTTTCTTTGATAAATAAACATATAGAAAAACATAACTGACGTTTCTTTTCAATAATATTCACCATGATCTGTGTAAAGGCTCCAGCATTGACAATTGGACAATGAATGATTTGTTGCAAATAAATACACAAGCAGCAGCCACAACATGCATACAAATGTCAATGTCAACGCCGACATCACCCACAACGCTGTCAGCGCCATCGACACCCAATTCCAGCAATCACACAGAGACACAATCGTCAAAGAAGCAATTGCATGAAAAACAGCATAACCATAAGCGTCCATCGCCGCTGATGGACGCCGCCACCACGCCGACATCTTCAAAACGCGCCAAAGCAGCAATGCTTATGCAAGAGGCTGTCATGCGTGCGTCACCGTTATCCCAATCCACAAATTCGTCCCCGTCAAACAGTTCGTCCTTTTCCTCATCCTCGTCGTCATCATCGTCAACGTCGTCGTCGCCGTCGGCGCCTCAACTGCTGCAACAGTTGATGGCACCGACGCCGCAACGAGCTCGCGGTGGCCTCATCAACGGCTGCCTCAGCGGCAAGCAGCAGCAGTCATGTGGCATCGAGGGATTGACAAAGGACCAGGCGTCGAACCAATGGTGTTTAGACAGTGTGGAGAAGAGCAATTTAGTTGCACAGCAGCACGCCTCAAATTCCGTGCTGAAAAATTTACTTGTAAGTGGATACGATGTGAGCGCTGGTTACATTTGTATACTGCCAATGCGCCCCAAAAAAACAGCCAAAGCGTAAACTTTAAACGAAAAACGAATTCACACACGATCGGTATTGTGCAAATGTCGCGACTTGCGAGAACCTAACTCGATTCTCGATAAGATTACACGAACACCAGACGACTGTCAAGCAATTGTTCGATTTCCAATTCGGAAAATTAGTATAAATAAGAGTTAAAGTAGTTGCATGTATAAAAATTAACGTAATTTAAAAAAACTACTGAGTAGCGTATTTTTTCGGTTTATATACGATTTTTTTTCAGTTATCATTAATTAATAATTAATATATAATTAATTTTAGATGGTTAATTTCCGAAATAATTGATTATCGAAAATAATCCGCCATATTGTTTTCGAATATGGTTTTACATAATGATTAAACTATTTTGTTCTATAAAATGTTTGTAAATTTTCTCTTAAAATGAGTAAGTGAACATGCGTGAAAGAAACTTTACAATATTTTAGGAGAAAGGAATTAATAAAAAAAAATACTACCGTCTTTTTTACTGTGATAGTGATTTCCTTCGTTTTTTGTTTTTGTTTTGTAATGATGTGGCGTTATTAAACGAGCGCTGATGGTACAAATGATAAAAATGATAAATCGAGATTTTTTATAATAGAAATTGTAAAAAATTGTATTTATTCTATATTCAAAATAGCAATACGAAAAACTCTAAACGACATGTGTAAATGTAATATGATGCGTTAAACTAAATGTATATAGTGTAAGTTATGCCAGACATATTTACATGAATTGATACATATTATTGCAGGAGAAATTGTATAAACGGAAATATAATTCGACAAAAATCTAATTATGTTGTACATAAAAATTAATTAACTAAAAAAGGCATCTCTAAACTAAATGTTATATAAATATATATAATTATTTATTTAAAAACGTACCAATAAATGGTCCATTCCAAAAAAGTTTGCTCGAAACACATTTTTTTGCTAATTGAATCAAAATCAACATAGATCACTGCCAGGCAACATTCGAAAATAGTGCATACAATCACTAAATCATTGAAACATATGTTGACACAGTTTTGTCAGGCTTTACTGGTAGGGCGATGCGGGGATGTTCACATAAACGAAGAAAGCTCAGATTACAACCGCATTTTATCTTACAACATTTACCGTATATGATTTTGTGGAATAATGCCAATATTAAATTTCCCAAGTCCAATAAATGAAACCATATTTTAAAGTAAAGTTTTTGAAAGAAACATTTAATTTAAGTACAAATTCCATTTTTATTAAATATTACAATATTGTCAACTGAAATTTTGTGGAAACTCAAATAATCAATACTCAATAATAAATAAACCATATACATCACATCATATTTATACAACGTAAATAATCTCAGCATTTTGAGAAATATATTTTTTATTGAGATCATTTAGATTAATGGTTTGCAATTAATAACAACTGAAACTGCCAATTGATCCATCTAACTTCCAGAAAATCAACTTGATTTAATTTTTATTTTGCCTAGTCTGTGTCACTATGTTGATTTTTCCCTATTCATAAACAAAAAAATATAAGTAGAGATGCCATTCGAAAAGCATACAAATACCATCAACATTGATCAAAATTAAAATATTTATAAAAACCGATATACCTCTTAACTAGGTTCCTGTGTGGTTATTTACACGTTACAAAAGAATTAGTATATGAAACACAAACCTATGTAAATGAAAGCAAAATACCTCTGAAAATTCTAAATAAATAAAAAATGTAATCAATATATACAAATAAATACAAGAAATCCGATACAAATTCAATAACTCCTCAACATGGACATAAACGTACAACATTTTTGATACAATATTGAAATATTTGTAATATTTACACATTAAAAAAAAAATAACAAAAATATATGGCACTTGTTGCCCACTAAATCAATCAATTTGAATAAATTTAGTAACTTAACGCCGTCTTTTTGTAAAGATTGTGTTTTATACAAATCAGAATTAGCATGCTGCTAAATAATTAAAATCAAGAGTATTTAAGATTATTAAATTAATTAAATTTTGCGGTCGTCGAATAATGCATTAAACTGTAAAAATAAGGTTACATATAAAACTACAAGTTTAATTGAATGTTGATTAAAAAAAAATTGTAAATAGCACTGCGAATAGAGACAAAAGAAATAATATTAATGGTTAAAGCTTGTATTGTTTCAGCAGCTGAATTTTATTATTGTTTGTTTTTAAATTAAAAATAATTTATTTACTTTCAGAAAATTTTGCTTTGTTTACATTTTCAAAAGTAAATGATTTTAATTTTTGTTATGTAATGACATAAGAAACTGTTACCACTTGTTGAATATTTACTTGAAGATTTCTGCTTTCTATTAAAGTCAGTAAGGAAAGAAGTTTGGCAATAAAAGTCATTTGTCACATCGCTTTAAACTAAAATGCGGTTTTGTGATTAAACAAGTCATTGTATGTTTTAATGCGCACGCAACAAAAGTTAAAAACGATACATATCTGATTTCAATGAACAACTCTTATTTGATCAAAATAATGTGATTTTCCTTCGAATTAAAGGAATTTTAATTAATTACAGAGGTTTTAGGACATTAACGTTGAAACAAAAAAATAATTAACGTTTACTCTGGCGCTTATATTATAATATTTATGTTTTACTTTAATGAAGCAACCACAAACGACTTAACAAAGACTTATCATCAATTTTTGTGAATTTGTTATAAAAGAAATATTTTTTTGATTGCATTAATGAAAGTCTTTCACCAAAAAAATCAAATGATAAAAGTTTATGTTAAATACAAAATTCAATGATCAATATACTATATTTAACAGTAACTAGAGCTTTAAAAACATTTGAAAAATACAGGCAAGGTAACCGTAACAACCTCAATAATTGTTTATGATTGTTACGTCAATAAATAAAATTTTAAAAACTTATGAATTTTCGAGGCTTTTACTTTTGATACCAAAAAATAACAATCCACAAGGATAAAAAAATTGGCTAAAATAACTTGTTGAAAGAAACCTATTTATTGAAATGTTAAACTTTGAATTGTATATTTAAAAAATATAATTACCCACATAATTAATTATTTGTCAATTTGTTATATATGTTATCGTTAAAAATTTGATTTAGCCCAAAACAGCCCTTAAGTTTGGATGAAAAATATTTTATTTAATTCAAATTTAAAGTAAAACGAGCGAACAAATCGATAGTTATTGATAAATGCCATCGGTAACATAACTTATATTTCAAAAATATACCTATACTTACAAAAATTATAGTTGTAATTATTAATCATTACTAAAAATGATAAGTCCTTTTCACTCTTGAGTAGAATTGGGGAAATAAATAAAATGTACTGAAAAGAAAAAAATAATGTAGCGTGAAATTCAAATGAATATCTAATCAGCGTTGGGGTTTCTCAAAATAAATAAATATGTCAAACTTATCTACAAACATTTAAATAAAATAACTTTGTAATTCCGAGAATTGACAAATGTTTCAAAAGTAAATTTATAAATGTAATAATTAAACTAAAACAGTTACAATTAATTTGGATACGAATACACATTATTATATGATATTTAATCTTTAGTGCAATAAAATGCTTAATTATAAAACTAAGCGTAATTAGCATCGCAATAAATAATTGTATTCTTTAAGAGAAACATATATGTAACACTATAAACATGATAATCTCCTTACATTTTTGTACAATTTAAAATATTACGAAAACAAGAATGCATATAATCAATTGTTGTGAATCGATTAGAACGAACATTATTTAACAAAAAAAAAAAACTCAAATTGCAAAATATAATTAGAGAATCCACCCTGTTAATTTAAACGCCAATTAAATTTGTGTAACTTACTACCACCCTCAACTGAATGACGAGAACAAGCAAAAACGGATATTACATGAGAATTGCTACTTACCCATCAAAGAACTGATTATTTTATAATGTAACGCAATTGAGATAAATTCAAAGTTGATTTTTCTCTCTTTAATAGGAGCTTGCTACATTTAGGATGTTACTATGTAAACATTAAGATATGAAATGGAAAAATATCCTTGAAAAAAAGAAAATTAAATACCGGAAATATGTTTTTATGTTCCTCTAGTTTTACTGTACATATTCAGAAATGCTATTGAACGACGGAAATTGCGGGCGAATGGGCGAAAATCTGTTAATGTATTTGGTAATTAAAGATAATCTTGTGCTTTTGAAATGACGAAATGACATCAGTACTTATAGTGTTCATCGAGGTAATGGCTTGTAATGTCAATTGAAATGCAAATGCAAAATAGAAAAATGCATGTCGAAAACCGAATGTTTTACAGTTAAATGTCCACAATTTAGACTGAATTGATTAATTATATACCCTTTTGGAATTCGGTAAAAACGAAATTTTCTTAAAAACCTAAATAATTATTTTGATCATAAGCATTTATCGAAATGAAACAAAAATTTGTTTATGAATGCCGCAAATAAGAGGAAGAGAGGGGGAAAATTATTATGAAATAAAATATGAAATTATATTAGATGTAAAATTAAATGTAAACATAAAAGACTAGATGAGTTTTAGCTTATTAGGAGGAGATTAATATAAACGTGAACAAAAAAAATTATTGTAAATTACACGTACATCTTAATAAAAAATATTGTTAATGAATAACCGTTGCAGCAATCTCAAAGGATAAACATCTTCAGTACGCAGCAAACACCTATCAACAAAGACGACAACCAACTAACTGCAGAATGTTCTTAACCATAATTTGAAGATGAATACAATTTATAAATTTATTCATTTGATATTAAGGACGAAATTCAATTCAGAATAAATCATCAACGTCTTAATAAATTAATAATTATTAAATAAACGACAAAAAATTAAAGCAAACTAAAACAAACACGCATTTTTATTGACCTTATGTTATATTCTTTGAGACGTATACAGTTGTCATAAAATTCTTTACTTATTTATACAAGAGTAATTTATATTAAATGTTTGGACAAAAGGCTAAATACGATTTAATTCAGCTTATTTAGACATCCAATGGATTTATCATAGGAACCCATCTCGATTCAGTAGAATTCAATCAAAAATTAACCAGCACGCAATCAGCACAGACAACAAATATTAATCAGATCCTGAAATTCGTTACGACTGGGAAGTATGTAAGATATTATGTAATGTGACAGCCTGCGTCAGACTTTCGTCATGCCATCCGTCCTTTCCAATCCTCGTAGCCGAATGTTTCAATTTTCCGCCTGTCAATTCGTGTGGATTGAATGCGTGACATATTTGTCTAATGCACAAAAAACGCGAGTGCAAAATTATATGAATGAACAGTAAACACTCAACTTGGCGGCTGATCAAATTTGTTAGCAGATGAACCTTCTGTTTGAATGGAATTAAAGTGTCTAACTTAATGCCATCATCCTACCCCGCCTAATTTGCATAACTCTTGTGAGCCAATTTCATAATGCGACTCCCTTACAAATGTCTAAAAGAAATGTCTAGTCGTAGTCATAAACAAAATGTTTTCGATTTTTATATTTTTTTTATGTGAATTCTATAGCATAAACTAAATCCATATTCAATTCTAAAAATTATTCAATCCTTGATATAGAGTCATGATATGGAATTGGGAAATGACCAAACATTAAAGTGATTCTACTCTTAGCACGTTTCCTTTTTATCGCCTCCCTCCACAACAGAAATGTCGAGTCGTACAATTCATTCGTAAGCTGCCGTTCACTGAGACGACCTACATAAAAATTTCATTATAAAAATGAGCAGAAAGGGATGAGCTTCTTTATAAACAGACAAACATTTACATATATATAAAATCTCTAAAGCTCTCCCCTAATTCTCAATGGAGTTTTATAGCTGCGATTCATTTGAGCTTTTTAAGAGAAGTCGCGCTTTTTTCACCACTGCAACATCACACCACTTTTACTTTCACAAGGCTTTTCTCCTCCTTGAGTAATTCGTCTCCTCCTGCGTGAGGATCATGCGCAATGCACATGAACTAGATACATTTGGCTATTATGTGGTGTCTGTTATCAATTTTTTGATAAAATGCGACGTAATGGTTGACATTTTACTAGCTTTCCCGAAATACTATGATAAATTCCAGTTAATTGGGTGATATTGAATTTCACTGTTTTAGTTGTGGCATTCATTATTTATTGCAAAAAGAAAACTAAAGATCTCACTTTAAAGTAATACATTTTAATATAAAAAAAAAAACTTGAAAATATGTCGAATCGCGTGCCTGGAGAATAATCATGTTGTGTATTCAATTATGATAAAATGTTTGAGAAGCTTGTTAGTCAGCTTTTTGCTGCATACAGCCAATTGCATCATTGAACATAAATTCCTAAAGTCAACAACCTAACTTTTAGCCAGAAGAGACAGTTTTTTCATCTCATTGGCGTTGTGGGGTTGAATTTATGACATTCTATTTTGCATATTAAATAAATGTGATTGGCTTTTGACTTATTTCTTATAAATAAAATTACCATCAAACATGCTATTTTGCTCGATGTTTAGTTGCTGTTCGCGTGATGGTTACATGTCCTCGAGCTTTTTTCTTTTCATTTAATTGTTAATAATTGTTCTTCAGGAAATTTTTCCATGTTTTTTTTTTATTCATTTAAAACTATTTGGTAACTGTATACAAAAGAATATTAGGGTCAATAAATGCATTAAAAATATAAGATTAAAGTTAAGTCATAAAATCTTCCTAGAATTTATTAAAATTAAGTTTCGTATTGCTATTTTGATATATATTTAAATATGGCTAAAACCATAAAAAATTGTACACATTATTATATAAAACAAAACATTAAAAAACCGTTTTTTCTTCTCTTTTTACACTAAAATAGGAACCATTTTCGATGAAGCCACCTGATGTTCTCATTGATGACAGTTTGGAGTCGATGCCGATCAAACCAGATCCAATCGGTGCCAGCGGTAATCAAGCCACGTGCGACCGTGTCAAAATAATCAGCGGCTCAAATCCTCTAATCGGCGGTACCATAATGCCGTTGCAACCGAAATCTAACGCGTCTCATATTAAGCGTCCCATTGTCATGTATCGCGGCTTTGCACCATCCGAGACGTCAGCGTTTGTGCAGCAGCAGCGATCTGCATTCGCCAAATACGCGGCGCCTCTACCAGACGTGCGTTCGTCGGACTCGACAACCTTCGATCGCGCCAACGATAACGGCCGCGTCAAGATTTTGCAAAAGCGCGAGCCAATGGATTTTCTTGACAACGGAGTCACCATTTGGAATGAACTGAGTGACGATAACTTTGAGATATCCGGCGCCATAAGTGACGAACCGATGGAGATGGAGTTCAGCGATGATGCCTGGCCACAATCAGTTTAAATGCATTTCTATTATTTTTTTTATTTTATGTCTTCTGTTTTTGTCTTCGCTAGTTTAGTATGTTTTATGTTTTACATGAATGTTGTGACGTGGATTGTCGATGAAACAGATTGTCTTTGAATTAATTTCGATCAAACAAAAAATTTACGTAGTTCGAGTATATTTCTCAGTTGTAGAAATAAAAGATGTGCTCTCAAATATATCTACGTCACGATATTCTTAAACATTTTAAAATTTTTATTTCCATATTTTTCTATGTTGTTAGCATGTAAGAACACATTTTGTAAGACAAATTTGAAGAAGGATATTACGTATGAGAAAACATCATATTGTATCAACAGTTAAAATCTCTGATGAAAACCATTTTAATTTGCCTATTTCATTTCTGACGGTTGTCAACTATATATCACTTTTTCGTATAAATAAATGATTTCACTATTAAATGTTTTTCGATATTGCCGATGCATTTGGTTTTATTTAGATTCCACTTTTACCTCTTTTTACTGGCAACTCACAAAATCACCAGGATTCTTCATCAAATTTTATTACGCAAGTAGACGTAAATTTCCTTAGAAAGTTTACAATTATGTGCTTTTATCAGAAAATCAATGGTAGTAAATAAATAACCTATCAATTAATGCACACACAAAATTTTATATAACTACTGCATGCATGGAAAACAACGAAGTTGGGCCGAAAAGTTGATATTTTCATTGGAAGACAAACATATGTTTTACAAAAAATATATTGGTATATTATATTATTATAATTATTTACAACTGATTAAATATACATATTAAATTCATATTTGACACTAATCAGTGTACTTTCATAATGCCAATTTGTACCATTACTCATTCATTCAAGCATGAATACTTTATATACGTATGTACAATGGAAGAACAATTCTTTTGTTGTTGAAAATTGTAAAGAAGTTTAACTATATTTTAGTTTCTATGTTTTCAAGCAATAACCGTTACTCTGTAAAACCCCATTCGTTTCACACTCAAATAAGGAAGCTTTTTCATTTTCTTACGTGCTCTTGTTGTTTAATTGATCTTCTTAATTTGGGGACTTAGCTTAAAGAAATTTATAGTTAAGAAATTGTGTAATAGTAATTAGATTATGTAAACATGTTTATTAATATGAAACGGTTTTAATAAATAAATGGAATTGCAGTAAAATGATTTATTTAACTCATTGAAATTTGAAGTGCAAGAACTTATATTAAAACAAAAGGAAAATGTTTGATTTTCAGTTACAATTTTATTAGCTTCAAGTTTTAGCATTCGATTAAAGTTTTTTTTTAACAGTAATCGCCGAAAAGTTTTCTATTCGCAGCAATACTTCGATCAGGGGTTTGCATACATTTTGGATATTTTGAGACATATTTAATAATTGTTTGCACAGGTTTGTATACTATTATAATTTTTTGCAGCATACATTCACACGCAGTGCAAGGTGTAAATTTCTATTCATAATTGTTGAAGTTAGA
This sequence comes from Sylvicola fuscatus, assembly GCA_026546915.1. NCBI lineage: Eukaryota > Metazoa > Arthropoda > Insecta > Diptera > Anisopodidae > Sylvicola > Sylvicola fuscatus. The sequence continues at coordinate 15,521 of JANSTS010004320.1, read as the reverse complement.
AGAGAGGAGCACGATTTGTGTCATACCAAATACCAATTATCGGTTAGCCATTTTGGAGACTGCACTGTGACTGTGGTCTGTCCGCTGTCGACGCTGTGCCTGTGGCCTGTGAGTGCCGAGTGCCGCAGGAAGAGAAAAAAGAAGGATTTACCGTTGCGGCGATCGGTGACATGGGCGATGTCGCTGTTGGTGCGTGAACTGCGGACTGCGGACTGCGGTTAGTAAGGAGCGGCTCGCGAATCAAATCGGAAGTAATGTTTAAGTAACACTGAATTAATGTTTAATTATGTGCGGACTGTAAATTTTTAACATTAATTAATTGTTATAAGTGTTCATACATTGTTACAAAGTGCCTCTTGCTAAATGAAAGGTGTTCAGTCAATTTAAGACTAAATTTTATCTGATTAAAAACAAATTTCTCATTATTTATTAACTTTAAGTGTTAAAAAATCATTTCAACGTCTTTTAAGCGTTAAATGTATCTTTTATCGACTTTTCAAGCCGCGAAATGCTCTTAACGTAGGCATTCAAGTGATAAGAAAAAAGTTGTATTACGTAACTTCTAAAAAAAAAAAATATGAAGTTAGATGATGTGCTAAAAGTGGGTGTGGCCACAAAATTTAACGTGAGTGGCTGCTTAACCGTGAGCCAATGAGCTGTTTTACTGTTGTGGACAAACAATTTTGTGATAAAAACGTATTTTAATTTATATAAAGTAAATGAGAACGGCTTGTTAAGTGTTTATTAAGTAAAAATATTGCATTTCAGTGG
>JANSTS010004309.1:0-27356 GCA_026546915.1 Sylvicola fuscatus | reverse complement strand
TTTAACAACTTTGTCTTTTATCGCAAGCAGTTCATAAATTTCCAGGAAAAATTGTTAATGCAATTCATGTTGTTTACTCAATTGGTACTAATTGTGTAAATGAATGTAATTTATATGGTATGACTATTTTCGAAATAACACTCGATATTCGTAGCAATCAAATTAAGCATTTTTTTTATATAGATAGAATCTTTACATAATGTGAATTAATGACACACTAAATAAGCATTCAATTTATGCTGCCACTCCCCGACAGACAAGCTAAATGCTTTAATGAAGTTGGATAATTTATAGCAAACTCCATAAAAGCGATAAATTTGAGTTACACAAATACTATTGAAATTGCATTTGGTTCCAAACAAAAGTGTATGTTGATCTATGGCATCTCGAAAATCAATTCAGCTTCAGTTCTGGCATTGTCCCAAGGTGCACTGGCAACGATGTTAAATAAAAACACACACAGACAATTTGGTGCAATAATATTTGTCTTCTGCATGTAAATCGCAAGGTTCGAGTTCGGATAATATTTCGTAGAATTATTTATTGCACAAAGTGTAAACAATAGAGACCACATGTATCGCTACTTTTTGGTATTCCAAATGTCGAAAGCATAAGCTATAAATTGCTGTGCAATAGTGCGACTTTCTGTACAACATGGGAGTAACTACAGCATAAATAATGGATGAGCAATTTTTCGAATTGGCACCAGTTCGTTTTTAAAAAAGTTCATGTTTTATTTAAAAAAATACGTTTAGTTTTGTTTAAACATACGAATCCGCTAACAAAAAAATTATGCTTCACGCCTCACTTTTTAATAAACGATATTTATTTAAATGTTCCTCAAATCACGAGAATTTGAAAAATCACAACTCAGCGAAATCAATCATTAGTATCTGACTTTAATGAGAAATACGTAATCAGAAATATGCTGAGCATGAAAAATTTCGTTCAGCATAATAATATTCGACCTAAATAAGCAGAGCATTTACATAACGAAAAAAATCGAGCTTTGAATTTTATTGTACAGTGACAAGAGTGGGAGAAGAATTGCATCGGGGACATATCACACAAATAAAGAAATTCCCCAACAATTTTATCGGTTCGATATTTGTAGTTACGACCGTTGCAATGCTCCACAAACATTTTTGGTCCAATGGTAAGCATATTTGCAGTTATTACACGGCCATGGTAACATTACCCCACATCCACCAGTGAAATGTGAATTGTATGGCAATCCCAAGCAAGAGCAAGTGGGGTGGGTTCATTTGGGAATTTAATTTAAACGTTCCTGAATGTTGAATTGCATCAATTTCTTCATTCTTGTCTCTTTGATTCAAACATTATTTCTGTTTTTTTGTTTCTTCATCCTGCTCAGCAAAAAAATAACAATACAATTCTGAAAACGAAAATGAGTTGGATTACTAACTATCATGATGACATGAAAGTGAATATTTCATTTTGACATTTTAGGGGTTGGCTTCTCGTTGTGTGTTTTTTTAAATTGTATCCATTTGGATGAATTTATTTACATAAATGTACGTCACACGAGTACGATGTTTGCAAAAAAAAAAAGAAAAAAAACAAGGGTGCACTGACCCAATTGCGTAATGGTATGTCCTAAATTAAAAACTCTTTGTTTGCTATTGTTGAGTAACAATTTTGAAGATGAGTTTTTGTTTTCCTTTATGAAGTATTACATTTCAAATTCAGAAACAAGTTTAGTCTTTAAAATGCAGAGCAAAACGCCAGACATTCTTAGCTGTACTAATTAGACCGGACAAAGTAAACGAAAAGCTCTTATGATCTCAAATTTCAGATGCTTGAAACAAGATCAGCCACTCATAAATATTTCAATCGACATTAAACAATTTTTAACGACGATGGGTAAGTGGAGGTGCAGTTAGTCGAAATCAGTGTAGAATGGGTAAAACATATCAAGATAAGTGCTTTATTTAAATATTTTTATTGACAAAATGTTGTACATCCTCAGAATTGAACGAATTAATGCTTTAATTTATGTTTTTAATCTAAATGGCATCGCAAAATAATCGATGCGAACATTTCCCTGAATTTTATGTGAAGTGGTCATTCAATGTGCCTCATGCCATAAATACCGACATACATAAATACGTCTGAAGAGCAATTGGCCTCATTACACGGGTGGTTTTTCAACCCCACGACATTAATCAAGTTTGTGCGTCTCACGTCTCACAAAGAAAACTAATTGTCTAATCCACTTCCGCGACACAGGCATTATCGTTTCTCAGCCCAGCAAAAGGTGTCAACCTTGACTTATAGCAGACTTCAAGGTCGCAAAAGCTTACCTTAATGTCGTTTAATCTATTAAAATTAGCCGTCGGTACAAACCGTCGCATACTTGAGTGCAATGAATGAACAGCATTTTTGTACTTGTATTATGTGAGTACATTGATAAAGGTTACGAAAAGCCATTGGCCTAGTTTATTGCTCCACAGTAATGCTGTATGGCATAAAGACATATTTAGCATATGTGTGTGAGTTGATTGTGCAATATGTTCTATGGTACGGGCATAATTTGCTGTGGGCGGGCGCGGGATACGTCTCAAAAGTCGCGTAATCGAGCGTCGAATTTGGAGCGACGACGCACGCCATTATGTTTTGGCGCGCGATCCGCAAACTCATCATATGTATACAATTTGCGCGCACATGTGACACATGCCAGCTATGTTTCCTTTGTGTTTGATATTTTATTGAGACAATTTATTGAACTTTGGCCAAGATTAATAGCAAAGAAGTACGGCGCAGTGACTCGTCTGTACTGGCTCCTGATGTTTCTATCAAATACAGTCAGAATTGTGCTATTTTTATTCGCGTACGCGCCGCAAAATTTATTTATTTGACAAATATTTTCATGTGAGCCACACGGTGCGGTGACTTTTCAATGTTTATTTTTTTTTAGTTTTGATTAAATAAGCACATTTGTTGGAATGGAAAAGCCACGTTCTACGTGTGGATAGGATAAACGGATATGTGAATCATATGGTTTTAATACAAAGTGTGGGAGCAATATTTAAATTATCATATAAATTGATCAACATATTACGGAGTTGGACTATTTTGTGATGCATGACATGATGTTATGAATCAACGTTTCTTTCATTTACTAAATTATGTAAATAAAATACGGATGATAATTTTTATAGATAAATCTCCCGCTAATGAATTTTATCTATATAAGAATGAAAAACTAAAGTTAAAATACTAACTTTATCCTATTTATCTGAATTTTTAAAGTGAAACCAAAAGAGACAATTTTTTTAAATTTTGACCTGGCGCAATTTCATTTCATCGTCGCATAATCTTCAGGTAACTTTGGCGCTAGTACCGAGCAGCTACTAAATCTCCAAACTTTTGCTTTCACCCAAGTCATTCAAGGACTTTCACCCACTCAGAATAGAATACCCTTTAAAATATACTACACCAATACATAATCTATTTTAAGCACGCAACCCTTCGTATAGAAGAAGGTGGTATACATCCCTACAGCAAATGGCACAGCCTTAACTGAAGTACATATGCATAACTGAAAATATTTGATTGTGAAAACGAGAGTCAAGACTGTAATGAAAATAAAATATATTGAATGGGCCTCGTAGAGAGTTAGTTTATGTGTTGGAAGGGGTTTCTGACTCCTGTTATGTGCGCCAGTACATGAGTATTAAGGATGTGTGCTCTTTAAAGCGGCCAAATATTGATTTAACGCCAAGTCAGGTGCTTGCACTGAATGTGCTTGTAAATATCAGTACGGGAAAAGCACACAAACTCAACCGAAAACGGCATTAAATTCTCACGAAATCAATACTCGTTATTAAAATGTTACCGTCTTATGGGTCGTTAGTAAAGAAAGTTGAACAACATTTTCTCGAAGGCCACAACAAAACCACCCGCTTGGCCATTTAAGAAATTTTGTAAAAAATTACTAGAAAAATAAAAATCATTTCGGTCTATCATCATTAGAAACAAAAGGAAATGAAATTTTTCCAAGATTTTCATCTTATTCGCTCAGAGATGTTCTATAGTAAACGAAAAACCATTCAAACTAGAAATTTTCGAGACGGATTGGGTTAAAATTTGCAACCTCCACTGGAAAATCGTTCCGTCTTCAAATATAAGAATTATCCTTCCTGAAAGTGTGCGCTGCCACATGAATACCAAGCATAAGAAAAGGAATGACGGACAATGTGGCGAGGGTAGTTTTAAAATAGGTGCGATCATGTAGCATAACCTAAATATGTATAGAGTAAGGATAGACCCATTCACATTTTATTTGCAGCAATAATTTCCATTACACCTTTCCAAACACCTTTTGCCGTATTTCGCAACGGCACAGTATCGCACTAAAGATGGCCTCCCATCCCTTATCCACAATTTTCGTACAGAAAATGAACACACAGACGCGCATCTTGTGCACACCATAAATCAGCAGCACATTCATTGGGGGCCATAATTTTACTTCAAACACAATAAAAATATTTGTGCGAAAAGTACGGTATGCAAGGGATGCCCGCGCCCTTCGATTTGATAGCTTTTCGTCATTGTCCAGAACAACAGACGGTGGCGTTCAGGCGTTGAATAGGCGGCTTTTATATTGTCTAAATTGTCAGTGTGAGGCCAATGTTCACCCAATTTTCCATAAATGCATATGTGTAAGGAAAAGCGCATTATGACGTCACATTCATTCACCACCACCCACCTACCCACCAGCCAGCAAAAGCTAATTTCGTGATGTCACGTATTTATGCTGTCACATTAAGCTCGCATATATCACACGCAGCGGCACATACATATAAGTGTATATGCGCTTGATGCAGAGTGAGGCGGTTCATATAGTGACAACATGTCGCTTACATGCTAGTCCACATATGTATATATATGTCGCAAAAGTCCTCGCTCTTCCTGTTGTGGATCACAGCCCACAGGCGGGCAAAGTGGTTGATTTCGCTCTCTTATTTGTGACGAAAATTATAATGCACGTTTATTTCAACAACATGGCACACACATAACCGTGAAGAGAATGGAAAATGGGCAAATTTTCTTGTGTTGATTGTAATGAAAATGGTTTTAGGCATATATTGAGGACGACGTGGCGGCACTGCGCATGGCTGAACCTTATTAGAGCTCGCTGTGTATGTACAACTGCTTTTCGGACGATATGGTAAATACACCAACACCGACATGACGCCAAGCTTTACCGCTTTTATGTGCATGTTTCAACGTTATCTTTCTTACTCTTTTTTTTTTGGTTGGTAACGTCTTGTGCTTTTGCTTGCTTGCGAAAGCGTCTTCGTCTTCATATACATATAATTTAAATTTATATTACATTCCAAATGGGGATGAATGTGTTCTCGTACAGTTAAACTTGTGTGCCAAATTTCTTATGTGCGTTTCGAGAGAATTTAGGAGCCAAGAAATGTCATGCTGGGAATAATTGTGTTTGTGTGCGCCTGTCTGTACATGGGCACAAAGGACGCCACTCCTGTGAATTCGGGGCAAACATTTTGTGTGTGCCTTCACCATTTTTTTCTTGATGTTGTTATGTGTCAGCGGATTGGCTTCATTTTTTAATATTAGTTTGGTTGCTAGTTTCCTTTAGTTTTTTTCTTTTTGTTTTGTTAAGAATAACTCGATTAGAATTCTGCATCGTGGTTTTGGCACCGGTTACCCATAACTTTTGCTTGTCAATGGCGAATCACAGATGAACGAAGTTTTTTGGCCTGAGTCGGGAGGAAGTAAACATTTTAAGCTGCAGTGAACTCGTTTCTGCATTTATGAATTGAATCAGGAATTTAATTAATTGATTGAGAATTTTATACTTTTACTTACTTGTAAAGAACATTTTATCTGATCTTTAATTCAACTATTCAATATAAAAAATGATAGTCCTTTGGCGTCAAAGGTATAATTCAAAAAATACAGTTCAAGGATTCATCTTAAGATCTAAACGATTCACTGTTCATGTCTTTTTGTGTATGAAAATCACTTCGATGAAAACGGAACGTGAATTTCAGCGAGAAATAAAGATGTAAAACTTACATGAAACAATTCGTCATTACTTAAAATTTCTTAACAAAGGTTTTATAGAAAACACCCCTTCAGAAAACATAATATCAACCTGACGCAAAATCCCGTTACGTCTAAGCCGTGCTTTGAGAAGAAATTGGCCCCATATTTTACTATTTTCTGTTGATGTTAAACCAAACAAAAGCCACCCCATTAATATACAGCGCGATATTGAAGCCCGTGGCATAATAAACGTCCAACTCTCTAAGCTTGACTGTATGAAAGAAAACGAGCCATATATGCATAAAGCGTTCACTCGACTGTTGTTTTAGAAATACACAAACACACACATTCAGCCAGCAAAGAAAAACTAGGCCAATCGAGAAAATCCCTTTCAATTTATTACGCAGCTGTTCAGTCGGTATTGTACCGCTTTGGCGAGGGCGTCAGCGCTGGGCGGATGGGAGGCCGCGAAGGGGTGACAACGTGTAATCGGAGTCGCTCTCTGCAAACTGTCGGTGGTCGTGATGCTGGCGCGGTGTTGGCGCTTTGCAAAAAGTTTCTGCTGCTGCCGCCGCTGTTGTTGTTGGTCTTGTATTGTGCAGCCTGCGCGTTCTTTGTTGGGGTGGTGGTGCTTTCGGCTGTCGTTTCAATTTTTTCTGTGTCGATTCCCTATACCCGTTCCATAGACGTTTGTCATACACGCCAAATACAATCGAATTGCGCGCACAGACCAAAAAGTTACAAATGGGGGCGACACCGGCCATCGCATCGCCGCGATAAAACGATCTATTGATCTGCGTGCATGCGGTGGCCCATTTGAGATAAATTTTAAATTGAAGTTTAAACAAATGCTAATGAATTCAATATTGAATAAATTACTTTAACCAACAAGAAAAAAACTGCCAGACGTACATTATTGTGACGCTTATTGAATGATTAATAAATGAAATTTATAATCTTAAGATTATCTCGAATGTCTTTTCTTGTAAGTATTTAGATAGTTCTACAATGGTGAGCAATTGTCTCCGGAATTGAATCGGTCTACAAGAACAGTATGTCAGGATGGCCGAGTGGTCTAAGGCGCTGCGTTCAGGTCGCAGTCCACTTCTGTGGGCGTGGGTTCGAATCCCACTTCTGACAAATTTTTTTGACAATACAACTTTTTATTTGATTTTTTTTTGTTACTTTTATATTTAGCTGTATTATTATTTTTTATTTAAAAATTTAGTAAAAGAATTTCTTATTTTTACTGAGGTAAATGATAAGTGGATTTTTCTTTTGAACAAATGTTGTCATAGTTTAAATAAAACAAAATTTGATAAATTTAAATTTAATATTTTTAATTTAAATTATATAATATGTTATATATGTTAATGCATTAATAAATATAATATAAAGCATTGGTCAGTACAAAAAACGCCTAAATGCTTTCTATTTACTGTTCGGTAATAAAAGTCCTGCATTCACACTAATTTTGAAGGAAATTTGAGGGCCTAAAAAGAGGAGAACGCTAACATGAATGGTTGAGTGCGACAGATAGACAATTGCAGACTCACGCTGACTATAATTGTGCTATTATGTAACCCGAAAAAATAACGGGAATTATTTTCCGCTGTTCGCTTAACGAATGACAATGATTAGTCGAAAACTTTTTAGTGTGTCGGCAGGTTTTCTGAATAGAAGGTGTTTAAATTCGAATTGTGAGTGAAATTTTATTAATTTTAATATAAAATACGTGTAACTGTTAAGTGCTTGACTTATGACCAATAGGAAGTTAAATAACTGGATCTTGGAAATCTCCTTTGTAAGTTTATTTCGGTAAAATTCGTCGGAATTCATAAAACTCAAATTTCTTTTATTTGACACGTTTTCTAAGAATAATATAAGATTCTGATTTCATCGTCTCATGTTTTGGAACGTTTTTCAGTTACAGTCTTTTGTAATAAAGAAAATACTCATTACATTCCCCGTGCATTTCAAATTCCATGGCACTCCAAAGTCCATACCGAGTTGAACGAACGTTCAAGGTTAAAGGAATCACTTCATGGCATGCCAAATGATACGAATCGCAGATCGGCTGCCGTGTGCCGAGTGCTGAATTAAAAATTATCATAGAAAAGAAAAAATGTTTACTGTTGGTTGTTTAATAGCTTTATTCGTTCTTTTGGTTCGCATTCATATGGAAGGTACGAATATCTGGTAAAAAAAATAATTGTTATGATGTAAATGCAACATTTTTGCTAAATTTAAAATTACATACATATTTGTAACGAATTTTTTTTTTTTTGCAGACTGACAATAATGGGGAGACATCGCTTCTATTAAAGGTTAGTGCATCCTTTCTCTGACTAAATGAAGATTTGAGTTTTATTTATTTTAAAAACATTTACTTGGATATAATATTACCGTAAAGCGACGATCGACTAATTCTAATATATGATCTCGTTAATTTCTAAAAATTCTTTCACACAAAAGCAATTTAATTTAAATGCAAATTTGACGTCGACATCAATGAAAAAGCGTTTTAGTCGATATAACCGCATCAATTTGTAACCGCCACAGCAAATACAAAAGCTCATTTCAGAAGACACTTTGCCGTTGATCTAGAAAACACGCGAATGCGTCACAGATCCGTGCCGCAGGCATAAACTTGCGTGTCATTACGACCTTTCTCCTTGCAGGCATTTATTTAAAATAAAATCGATCAGACATTTGTATATATACACACATCCGCCGTGAAAGAAAGAAACTAACGCACACACCCGCCGCACCACGTCGTCAAACCACCCGCAAGTCGCAACATTTCCACCTATCTGATATGCCACACGGGCAATGTGACTTGATCGATTTGTGCGCGCCAAGAAACATCAATTCAGTCTCTGCACAAAGCGCGGCCATAAGACTTGAGATTTGAAATGCGTGCGCGCTTGCCGTGCAAAAGTTTCTTCAATTGCGAGCTGCTTTTTTTCAGTATGCTCACTCGTCATATCCCCCGTGTACATTTGTGCATAATTGTGTTTGTTCTCGCGTGTGTGCCATTAGTACGACTGAAGAGGAAAAATGCAAATCAAATATTGATTCAAAATATCATGTTACTCGTGCAGTTGGCGTTCATTCTTTCACCACTTCCGCCCTGGCTCATACTCATAGATATCCCGGCGATGGAGTGACTGGATACGACGCTCATTGCCGCCCCTGCCAGCATATATGCATAAATATAGGTTTGGTTAGCGATTAACATCATCGTAATGCTCGCTTTTCAGGCGCAGAATATGTGGTAATGTTGCCACATAAATCCCCTCACTCAGCTGTAGTGCAGTGCAGTGTTTAACCTTTTCATTCTGGTTAGAAGAGCTTCGACGTGCTCTATTTGAATTCAAGTGAAGTGCTTGGAAGTTACTTGAAGTAACTATTTGGCAACAGAAACTACCATAAACACATTTTAATCACACTTAAAACAATTTTGTTGGATGCAGAGAAAAAAATGTTTCATTTCAACGTTAACCCGTATATCCTTTTTCGCGGATGTAAAATGTATATTACGTCAGCTCTCAGCAGCGCCTTACTGCAGTGGATCTTATCACGTTCCACGAGCGCTGTTTGTCAGTTTCTGCACTAATTCCGTTTAGGAGGCGCGCATAATGGGCGTCAATATGTGAATATGTGGGTTAAGTATGTAGATCCAGAATCACTTTTTTTTTGTAACATCAATTTAGTTACGCCGAGCCATTAGCTTAATCACTATTCCAGATTGATACTTTAGAGGCTGGTGATGTATTGACGAGACGACATAGATAAATTCTATGCAACTATTAAGTATACTTGCAATTCTTATAATTGCTTAAATAAATAAGAAGACTCGAGTCATTTATCACACTGTCTAAGGAAGGACGCACCAATTCGCCTGTCCAAAAAGCTCATATATTACTTATGTACGCAGCTTAATTATATCTTTTTGTGCATCTACTTTCGCCTGTTATTAAAAATTTAAAATCTTTTCTATATGAACGAATTTATGTTCAGAGTCGCTTTGAAATTCAATTAAATCGCCATCAAACGAAATCTCCCCATATTGAATCCTTGTGGGGCAATCTGCCGCAAAAACGGTCCTTACAATTCACATTGGTTCAACATGTTGATGACAATCTTTAGCAAATTACAATTGCAGTCTGGCTATTTCATGTTCCAAATGGAGTAACAGTTTTTGTGGCGATTGTCAAATGCTTAAATGCAATTTCTCGTCTGCAATTGCACACTTCTTTCTGGCTTTACGAGCAGAAAAATGTTGCACAAAAAAAAGTGGGATTGTTACCAGATTATTATATTCCCCATGGAAAATCTATTTCATGGACCAGCTTGGCAGCGATTTTTCGAGATAGCATGCTGATGGTTGCATCCAAATTTATGTTGTGTTGAGTAATATGATGATGCAGCTATGGTACATTCACGTCATACTACAATATATCACTTTAAGAAGTTGTATAGAATTTTTGAAGTGGAATTTATGTGATTTAGGATTTATGACAATGTTGTAAATAAGTAAAAGCCTTATATTTTAAGGATTCTTTTTAATTTCAAAATTATAATTTGATAAAACTGCATCGAGTTTCCTAAGTTTTGCTAATTAACTATTGAACGCGTCGAACCAATAAAACGTTGAACCGTCTAAGTTTATGATCAGAAAGTCTGTGACCCAGTTTAAATTGCAGCTATAAATCACCAAGCTATGACAAATAAATCTGTGTTCAAAACACAAAATTACACCTACTAATGAGTTTTCATAAGGGAAAACGATCCACTAAATTCTCTAAACACTTAAGGTTATAGGAACAACGAAGATATGTGATCAAGATGCACTAATAAAAGTCCCGCTTCAAACGAAAACATTCCTAAACGTTTCGTTCCAGCGATAAACCTAATTCAAAGTGACATTTTCAAGAGTCAATTGGAAATGTCAGACGGAGTGTAACAATTAATTACAAAAAATGTTCAAAGTACCACTTTGATCGGCAACATAAACAAACATCAATGAATTCTGGGCCGGAAAGGAACCCTCACTAATCAATTCAGAGTTCTCGTCTGCGATGCATTTGGCTATGTCACTTTGCTAAGATGCGACCATGTAAACGACCAGCTCTAATTTTAGACTCGATGTATTTTTAGAAGCGCATCATGTGTGGGACAATCGCCGTTTCACGCTGAAAATAGAATTTGTAATGCATATCGCCGCACTGAGAATTTTGACAACCCCTAAATCAGATTTACTCCGACCATATGCACAACATATTTGCACTTACTAAACGGGAATGCCATAACTACATTATGAGTAAACTAATGATGTGTGAAAATAACATAAATTGAACGCACGGTCGACGACCACTGAATACAATTTCCTCACGGTCTCATTTGTGACCGGAAAATCGCAGTTCACTTGTGATATGTGGAGAGGACGTGTGTTTGTCCACATATCCGACTCACATGTTTTCAAACTTGTATGCACAATACAAGCACCGCGTAATAGCTTTTCCTCATTTTGTGTATTTTAGTCGCAATGAATTCATAGTACTTCCATGTAATCTTATTATTATATAACATACAGTAGCGAGTGATGAAGGAAATTCATCTCGTAAAACATCTTCTAAGACGCAAATGTGTATCTTCAAAAAGTATCCAATTATATTGACAAATGGAAAGATAATTAAAAGTCAATTCCGCAAATGTGTTTACCATAATGCAATCACTTTTTTTCGATCCAATTACCCCACATTCGCACACATGTGCAATGCTGTCTGATATACACATAACCATGTGTGTGTCTATAAAGCTTAAATAGATGGCTAGCTCTGATATGTGTATGATTGCTCATCTCGAAGTGAAAATGTGAATCTGCACCGATTGTCGAGTGATTTTAGCTGTATACGACAGATGTAAAAATAAGTTTTCCACTCTACAAAGATACTGGCAAACGGCCAGCTGAATAACCACCAAACGAGAATGGTAGATGTCTTTACGCTGCCTATAGCCGGATCGTAAAACTGTGAACGGATTTGATGGGTACTGAAGACATAATAATACGAGGAATTTGATCAAGTGAAAAAATGTCTTAACAATAATTGAAATGTTCAGTATGGTCGAGTTTATGCTTGTCCAAATAAGTGGATTACTAAATGTTCAGCTAAAAATTGTAAGAACTATTATTGCAATTGCAAAACTTAACGACATTTTTACTCATGCATCAATGAGTTCAGCAACAATCCCATGAGACCAGAAATCGGCGTCATGCTATGAGCTAAGATTGACTGGCGCCCCATTGTCCACGTCAGTGATTCGGTTTTCCGTATAAACTGCACATTTCCCACGGACACTCGTCGCTAACCATGTAAACTACAGTAGTAAATGCGCCGTGACGCACACAGATAACATGTCAAAACATTGATTTTTCATACATAATATGTTGTCTGTACCCCCCACGACATGTGCATAGCTGCTCATAATGTGGAATTGATTTTAACGGAACAATTTGTGCGGCGACATACATGTGGCAAACACATAAGGGTTGATGACGGTGATGCGGGGGGTAGTTCGCGACGAAAAAATAGTTGTCAACAAAAGCGTCGCGAGCGTGAGATCAATCAAATAAAGAGGAAACGACGTAAAGTTATTGAAGAATACGTGCGGACATAATTCGCGAGGTGTCAACTATTGACAGCTGCGGGCAGAATTTGTCACAAAAGCTGATGGAAAATTGTTGACAAATGTGACCGTGCAAATGGGCTTCATGCCATTCTTGTGCTGCTTTTTTGCACGTGTGATATGTCAAATGTTTAAAAAAAAGCTTCTTAGATGCGTTAAGAGTTGGAAAGAAAGTTATAAGCATAAGTCCTTAATGGAAAAATTGAATGTTCTAAGACTGTCTTTAATTATGCTTTTGTTTGCTTTTTGTTCCTAATTTTTTAAAAAATATAAACAACATTCGATAAAAAAAAGGACATTAAAGCAATAAGTGCGGTCATGGGAGTTTTGCCAAGCAATTTAAATCTGCTGCATTAATTGTCAGGTAGAATTAAAATTGCAGCAAAACTCATGTGAAAGCTCATAAAACGATTAACTGGAATTTAAGTATTTCGCCTAAAAGAGCCGCCTCCTTAAAAATGAATTAATTGATTTAAATAGAACGTTCAGTGATTTGCATACATAAAAGTGCGACGAGCGCAATTTCAAAGCGATGTCCTCATTCTCGCCACACATAAATGCGAAACACATAATGAACATTAATAATATGCTTAACACGAGCGCACAATTGTCGACAGCGTGTTATTATAAAACCGCACTGTTCAGAGGAGCATATTATTCAAATGCAACCATCGCATTATAAATTCCTAATGGCATGGCCTGGCACTTGCAGCTTTCGCATTTATGGCGGGTGGCCCTGGCCGAGGGTGGGTGGTGGTCTTCTGCGTTGCCACGCCACTCCTGCTACGCCATTACATTCGGATACGGAAATTGTAATAAAACAATAGCGGAGTACGTGTGCGGACAATGTGGCGCGACGACACTCTCGCACTCTAAATGATTTGAAATTCAGATGAGCTTTCAGCGGATGAAATTTCGTATAATAAAGCTCACATTCAACGTGACATTTGTGTGATTATAAACGCTCGTATAAAAAAAGAAATTGTATTCGGCCGTCCTGAAATGACGGGCCAAGTAGAATTGTAATTTGTTTTTGATTTAATTAATACGCTTTCGGTTGGCGAAAGGAAGTTAATTTCGACGAACATTACTTGGCGAACGAACATTAAAAAAGTTTTATTGGCGAATTCTTAAAATCCGGCGTGTAATGTTATTGGAAAACATGTGCCGCCGCGAGAATACCTCGCGACCTTTTCTCGGCGTTATGACGATTACCAGTTTTCCGGATTCGCTGATTAATCCCAACCGATAAGCAAAGAGTTTGACCTCTTGTTCCTGCGCAAATACATCCCGAGCTTTTTAGAAATTGGTTTGAGGTTTGCGTGGAAAAAATTTCGACAGTTTCTACACAGCGCGTAGATTGTGAAATGTCATCACTAAAATAGAAACAGCACTTACGAGTACGTGTACCTTCTTACGAACTCGCAAAGGAAGCGCAATGAATTAGTTATAAATTTCGCGTTCACCAATCAAAAGCAAGGGAGAATTTATTTTCAGCCGAAAATAACATTTCGGGCATTTATTCTTAGAAGTGGCATGCCGCGCAATACCAAGCCGGCGAGCATAGATGTGACGACGACCAAATAATTATACATTAAATTGAATTAGTCACTTTAAGGGGCCATTTTTATTGGATGTCCTTCCTGGAAGCTGCAGTAAAGGATGCGACCATAAAGCTCAGTGCAGTTTCGGATGCAACGCAATTTAATAACGGATTTTTATGGCCATCCGTAAATATTTATTGCCGTGCTACTTTAAAGCTTTCGAAACATACATCCCGTTTGTTCGACCTCGAAACTTTAACCGACAAACTGTTATGGTGGCGAATATAACCATTCTATGTGCAACTATAACCTAGATTCGTGGAAGTATCGTAATTTAATGCCCTGAAAACTTAGTGGATGTGCTATAATCAAGTTATACGCCCGTGGCGTACTTAAACTTAAGAATGAAATTTATGCTATACGGAATCTAGCTTTAGTTTTGGACAGTCCCAGCTTCTGCAGTTTTAGTGGGAATAGAGTGAACAATCATGAAGTGGAACATGTCAGACAATGATTTAGGGGTTGATTAAAAGATAATTTATTGCTTGTAAAGAAATACACAAGAAAATGTTGAAAAAAAAACTATTCAATTAGAAGTTATAACATAATTTCTTACTGGATTGTTTTAAAATTACCAAAAGTGATCGACATACTGAATCTTGTAGTGGCAAAGACGAACATAAAATCTATAATCAAACAATTCAGAAGACAAAATGTGTATCGCATAAATTCGATGGTATCCTCAATTATTTTCTGCTCAATGAAGCTTTAAGCTTTCGATGAGGCAGAGTTATTTGTTTATAACACGCACTGCTCAACGTTTGTATGTTCCTATTTGACATGCTTCCATCGACCCACATTAGGTTTGAATCAGTCGCTCCAATAGACTATGAGTATCCTTTGCTCCTTAAGAAGAGTTTCGGCGGTTTGTCTTTCACTTAGTTGGATAAAATTAATGCCCACATAAGTCTGAATCGCATTAAATTGAATATTGTTTATATGGAAGCGAAAGCTCGAGTTCACCCTTCGTGTTAAGTGTTTATTCGTCATTAGTACAACTTCATATCGGCTTGTACAGTCTAGTGACACATAATCAAAATACATTCATCTTAATGGAACGTATGTGAATAATATTTTTCCACATATGCAAATTGACAGGAAAGAAAAACAACCTTGCTAGGAAAATGCCCCCTTAAAGACGCCGCTGAAATGCCTTATCATTAATGAGAAAATAAGTCTGCCTTTTATGTATCAGACGTTTATCGACTTTGTGTCTCTCATTGGCATTTGCTTGTATATATGTACGAGCATTAAGGATATATAAAACTGTCAAATGGAATTACAAAATTGAAGTCATCGTCTCTCCGTGGAGACTATAAATATGTGCACAGTACATACACACATACGCGGAGACTCTGTGCAAATTAGATGTTTATCTTAAGGGTTGATTTAATACGCAATCCAAAAGTAGTCTCCAGAGCTTTTTAGCTAATTAATAACACTGGTAGGTAGATTAATTAGAAAGAGTATAGCTTTCAATGAGATGTGAGTGTGTGTCTCGTGTGTTTGTGTGCAAGGGGAGGCTTATTCAATTATAAAGTCTGGATATTTACTCAGCAAGATACGTACATTTAATTAAAGTACACACGTCGCATAAGAACTGACATAATCCCAAATTTACAATGCTAATTACATCGTAACGAATACAGTTGACAGGAAATTAAAGGCGAATAAATTGAGACCAACAGCGAAGAGACCAAAAATTGAATCAATAATAAATTATGGTATAAAAAAAAACTAAAAACGAAAATGGTGGTTGGAGGAGGCCTTTGGGAACTCAGTGAAGAAACGTTGGCGAATCAATAAATGACTGTAACAAATGTGCGGGAGTAATTTAAAATTGATTACATATTTCGTATATGCTGATCGATAATCAATACTGGCAGATGTTCTTTTCCATGCAGGACTTGGAACTTTAATGTATGCCATAAAAGCTGCATAAATATATGCAGATCCGGGATCTTCTGTGTCAAAATTTATCGAGGGTGAAATTCGGTTATTTTCGAATAAATTCGCTGAACTGAAACCAAATTATCTGCGTTGAAAATCCTTTATCAGGCAATCGAAATTTTCAACTTGTCTACCAATCAAAGAAGAGTGACCTTCTTTAGACTTCCACATGGCGCGACGCGACGCGACGTACCACACGATTTTAAGCACAATTTACATGCATGTAACGCCTCACCGCTTGTAATCTAATATTCCAATATGGTCTAATATTCAATCAATCCACCACATAACATGCATGATGAATTGAGGAATCCATTTATGTTAAATTATATGTGAATAAAATAAAGTCCCATTTACGCTGAACCCAAGCTGTAGCATAATGAATAAATAATAGCCGGCACAAGTGTGCGAGGACATGCGGGGCCTTTGAAGCCCGCCAAAGGGAAACTTCGATTGGGCATGCCAGTAAAAATTGGAGCGGTTGTACTCATACATAAACACATAAATGGAATCGCCGCGATCGATGTGAGTCGCGTGGTGAAAAGTCTCCGTCCATTTATTTTCTAATAAAATTTTTCTCAATTCTCATGTATATTTTAGATTATATTTGTAGAAAACAATCAACCCCTGGCACGAATCCATTATACATATAGTGGAGTGGTAAGGGTAAGACTTTATCCGTTTTCATGGAAATGCCGCGTCGCGCCGGCCGTGGCGTGTGTGCCGCTTCATTTAAAGAAAACGCGCGCTCTCACACACCTTTATTCCCCACAGCAGTCGCGGACCATTTTGCAAACAGTTTAATAGAAATTATATGTTATAGTCGTTTCATTTTTCTATGTACTTAATATACATATATAAATTAAGCTAAATGTGTCTCACATGGGTAGTTTGGGTTGTTCTTGAAAAGGGGCACATATGTCATGGGACCGCCACGCCACATCCAAGTGCTTTAGATATGTTCTAGCTTTTTTAATATTTCGTGTTATGCTTTTTCACTTTTGACTCGAAAGTTCAAAGTGATTAATTGTGTGGCTTAGCGTGGCAAATGGGCAGTAATTTGGGTTTATTATTGCTTTTAAATGCATACCAATTTACTGAAACATTTGTGTTTACCATATGAAGGTCGAAATAGGACATATTTGCTGTAAAAATCAACATATGTGAATGAACGATAAGGGCATTTAGACGAATATAAAAATCGTTTGCATTTCTGCAAAATGGATTAATGAGATTTTTCTTAATTAACCTTGGCATGACTTTTGAACCGATTCTGTCGAGCTAAGATTGTATGTACTCGTGCACAGTTTTGTCACATTAAGAATAAAACGAAAAAAAAAATTGCAATTAAAGACATTAAGTGATGAAACATCAAATCTGACTTACCAAAATCCGTCCCGTGGTGGTTTGACCTGATATAAGCTCACCAGCCCAGTCCTTTGCTTCTGTCATAAAAGTTCCCTCGAACTCTTGTTTTCCCTGGCGTGAGGCCTTCTGCTCCTTCTGCTTGGGATCGTTCGGTCCCAGCTCCGGCTCCTTGCGACAGCATATGAACGCGAATGCTCGCCACAGAAGCACGACCAGGAGGCCGGCCAAAAACGTGAATATACTTGATAATAGAAAACACCACCATTTTCGCACTTTGAGACACTCATCGATATCACTAAGCGATGGATATTCTGTTGATATATCGATTGAAGTTGATTGCGACATCCCCTGTGGACAAGTTGGACGGAAATGCGTTTGTTGTAATAATATTATGGTTGTTGTTGTTGCAGTTGGATATCTCAATCAATTCTCATCTTCTTCTTATTTTTTTTTTACACGGCCGATTTTACCGCATGAAGTAAATAGAGATATTGTGAAAAACAAAAAGATTGGCCTAGTTGGGAAAAGTGGTAGAGATTTTGCGGATGGGATTAGTGTTAACTTATTTTTTTGTGAGGGAAACAAAGTACTTGATTTAGGAAAGTGATCAAATCCGGATTGGGAGT
The DNA here is from genome assembly GCA_026546915.1 of Sylvicola fuscatus. Taxonomy (NCBI): domain Eukaryota; kingdom Metazoa; phylum Arthropoda; class Insecta; order Diptera; family Anisopodidae; genus Sylvicola; species Sylvicola fuscatus. The sequence goes on along the minus strand of JANSTS010004309.1, from coordinate 9,073 downwards.
TCATGAAAATCGGCAGGATCTTTTAATCTGCTTGCAACACTGGCTTTTGCTACAAAAAAAAAACGTAGCAGTTCTTATTTGCCAATTCTAACAAGGCACTGCTCCACTGAAGTTTTTTGAATAAACAATGATGAACGTGTGTTTTATTCATATTCAGCTATTTCCTTGTTCCATTGTTGCACCCCTTATGGAAGGGTGGAATTGGCACAATGAGTCCGAATGAAGCATGTTGCTTTGAATTTATAATGTAATGTGAAGCTCTTGGCCAGTAAATATGTCAGAGCCACGACCAAGCACGTAAATTTGAAACGGTGCTCGTATGTGGTGTTTTTTGTGGGGTTGGTGTTTGTTTTCACTCAACTTCTGTACGAGATAAATTGTAGCAAAAAAAGCATTTAGTGTAGACGGTAAAAAACTGCTGCTGCAGAGCCAAAATTCTTTGATTATTTATTTAATTCAAAAAAGTGGAGGGAGGACAAACAACAAATTAGGACAAAGGCTGAACTAAATTGGGCTACGTCCAATTCGTGGAACGCTAAATGGGCTTCACAGAAAAATGCAAAGCAATTAGTCAGAAAGGGGTGGTGTCATGCGGTGCAGCAATCCAGCCACACGGACTAAACACAGGAAATACACGCGAAGACACCACCCATTTGTTCTAGTCGAAATTGAGTCATTAGTTTACGTTAAAACAAACTCTACATTCGAATGCACTTGTAATGTTAAGGTGGCATAGTCACGTGAAAGCCTTGATGACACACCAACCCCGCATATAAAATGGGTATAAATAATCCGCAAGGGTGCAAGTGGTTTTGCAAAGCGTCGAACTTGAAGATGACAGTGCCGATTTCTTTAACTGATATAATGCCACACAGCTATTGATTACTCCGGGCAGGTGAGTCGTGGACTGCAAGAAAGTACATAACATATAATGCGATATATGTACACATGCATTGCCGCACGACACACTTATACGTGTAAACAACCGTTGAATAGAAAATACTTGTAATCAATTCAGGGTAGGTACGTAGACGTGAACTTTGCACGATTTAAATTGTGCCAAGGTGAATTATTGTGGCCTGGATTTCCGACCAGGGATGTAAACTTTCTCTGTGTCGACTTATGTGGATAATGTCGTTACAATGTACAACTGCAGCTTATATTCACACTAATTCTCAAACTTTGACAAACACTGAACTTACTTAACCAATTTGTTCTCACTTATTATGTGAACATTTTCTTTTAATTGACTAAAGTTTACTTGTTCACGACAAAGCGCCACGTTCTACTGAAGTTGCAAGACAACTGCAGACTTGACCGATGGGGCTCTGGTGATGGGGCTAACTCAAAAGCTCACACAATAGTCGGCATTGTGAGCAACTCGCACTATAAAATGCAAAACTAATCATTATGGGAATTCATGTGTGGCGTCCCGAGGCAGTGGCATTTGTCATGCAATTCACAGTGGTAAATGTAGGAGTGGTCAGTGGTCATCAAATAGGATCTGATGGTCATAATATAGTCCTATGGTGTATGATTCATTAAGGGAATTGAGTGTATTGCGTTCACTTTTAATTTTCCCAATGCCAAAAATTGACAATACGAAAAACAATATTTAAATTTGCTGCATTCAAGAAAATTATCTAAAAATTCACGCAACGTAAGATCGGCAAGTTTCGCGTGTCATAACATGACTAATGCCAATGAAATAGCTAGAAGATTAAGAAATTGTCACGTGTGTCCAATCAAATATTATTACAATTTTATTTATAGAAGTTTGCCAGAAGTGAGAAGGCAAAGACTCTTAATGACAGCTGCTTTTTGAGTTTAGCCCGGTTTATGTTTTTGACATAATTTTAATATCGATTCCAAAAGTTAACGAAACGATTACATACAAGATTAATTATCAAGTAACAAAGTTAGATGGACAATTGTCTTTTATTGAAACTTATAAAAATAGATTAAAATTGGGAGAGCTTTCGGTAAAAAACATCAATTTGTTGTTGCAAATTTGAAACAAACATTTGTGGCATGTGAAATGTCCATCTCAAAAGAATAAGAAAGACTGTAATTTAAGAGTATATATTTTCGTAAAACAACAAACAGTCGTTTTAAAATAGAATGTCGTTATCTGTGCAGAGCCGCGAGTGTTTGTGGCACAATATCGCAATAGCCGCGAGATCAGTGGACGCGACGGTGCGTCGCGACGCACAATGCTTGATGCGTCGTAGACTACACACGCAAATTTGATGGCAGTGGCCGCGCTGCTTCAACGTTTTTTACATTGGCCTATTTCGACAAATATAATTTTGCTACGGCTGATTTTTGCTCTTCTTCGTTCATTTTCTTAATGAGCACACTTCTCTCTAATTAATTTAAGAAATAAACAACTCACATTGATGAATTAGGAGGTTTTGCTCATTTATGCAAGTGTTTTTGGCGTTAAAATCCCGAAAATATTCTTACAGCAACTATTTAAAGTCGACTTCTTTTGAAATTACATTAATTTATTGAAACGCATTTTCATTATTAAAAAATTCAATTAAAGCAAATCAGAAATTTGTTTTATTTGAATTTCTCATGGTTGAAATTAATTACATGCTCGAATATGATTTTATGTTGTAAACGTGTATTGCATTTAAATAATTAATATCTAAGCAATTAAAATGGCGATCAGCTGAATTATTAATTTCCTACGATTAGCATTTTTATTGCTGTCATGCGACAATCGGTAAACGCGACATAAAAACATAATTTGGTTTGTCGATTAATTTCTTTTGGATCACGCAAAGTTTATTCGTTATGATCTGTTTCGCCAAAATACAACTAAATTCAGTCACGTAAAGTACGTTTAGACACAAGAACAGTAATTTTCTCCCATCCGGCGTTGACCTGCTGTGGAAATGGTGTTAGTTGGTATATGAGGATGTGCGGATAAGGAGGACTGCGTATACGGGATGGGATAACTCAAAATTGGAGGACTCCTTCCACCGCTCCCATACCTAGCAAACGCTACGATACCGAGGCACTCCAGGGCTGCCAACATTCACTTATAAAACACATCAAATAACCGCACCATCTACACAAAATTCACTTTGCTACACATTGAAGGTAAAATTCCATCAATTGAATAACAGGATCAATTCAATTAGTCTTGTATGTTCAGGTATGGCGAATTGTCTATGACGAATTGCGTCTTTCATTCACTTTAGCAAAACGTTTGCAAATATGGGCTCGATTCCCTAATATTTTTGGTGCGAACAAGAAATAGGCGCCGCCGTTTGATGTTGTCGATCTGTGTGGTGGTTAATATCTGCGTTAAATTCGAAGAACAATGGTAATTCACGCATGAGAATTAAATCGATTCGTACAAAACTATTCCCAGCGGGTCGATTAGTGAACACAATAATATTTCCTTTGTTGCGAGAGCTTTTTCCGTGGCGGTTGTTGCAAGCGCTAGGTGGGTCGGAGGGGGTGAGCTAGTCGACTGGCTCTTGTTCTTATGTTCTATTCGTAGTTGATATAACAAGACCGAGAAATTCCCTGCTTTTCGGTTTCCTGTGCTCCTTAGAAATTTTTTCCACGTTCTCCTTTTCCGATTTCGATTTTTCACCATACACACTCACGCACACACATGCACTGCGCCTACACACTCATAAGAGCACATAATGAACACACTCGGGCCGCACAAATACTGGCACACGACTAGAAGCGATTTTGCGTCGGTATACGGAGCAGGAAAATTTTCACAGGGCCACACATCTGCAGCGAACACACACCGAACAATACTGTCGCATAAATAAAAAGCTGATATCCTTTTTTTTCCTTATAAAATTTTCACTTTAGAGCATTGAATTTAAAAAAAAAAAAACAAAAAGAAATGCGACATATGCCCAAAAATTATAGACTCGGCTGTAATGTCCTTTGAAGCACTAATAGCAATGCGGTTAGTCGAGCTTTTTCCTCATTCCAGGCGTTCGAAATTTTTCACAGTACACAGCAAATGCTGCTGAATTGATTTTCCACTAATTTTTCTTTTGTAGAGAATTCTGTCTTTAAATATCAACTGAATCAGAAACTGAACTGTTTTCACACCCTCCGATCTTAAAATTATACAAGTTTTGCAAAAAAAAAGCTTTCAACAGGACACTCACTCACACTTCATAGAGAACGCCTTCTTCACAGTACCGCGAGATAGAGGACACTTTAATTCCTACAAAGGCGACGGCGGAGTAAAGATTGTTAATTCGGAAAACTGAATTTTCATAATTTAAAAATGTAATAATAGGAAGGTTCTTTTCCCTGACTACACGGAACCTCGACCGATAGATGCACCACGTTCAAGTCTCGAGCACAATATCTGAATTGAGAAGGAGCCAGCTAGCAGGCTTGCCACAAGGCCCACAGAACTCAGCAAGTCCCCAAATCGACGTTATGCGCGCGTGTAATCGCTCTCTGGCTCTCAAATAGAGGTGGCTCTCTCGCGACGCTCCTCGACACATTTCTTCAGCCACTAACACTTGGGCGTCTGTTTTTGGCGGAAAATGTGGAAAGCTCTTTCACACGCGTGTTACAAATCCGGAGACGCCAAATGGACGGCGACATGCGACAGCGATATTTCTGTAAACACAGTTTTTGGGCTATACACGCAGCTTTTTGAATCCATATCCGTGCAATTGGGGTTCGATGGGGTTGTGGTTGTGTGCGGACGTAGTGCAGCTGTGGAACAGTGCGATTCATAAATTCATAGGGTGTCGTGCGACGGCGTCATTTCAGGGGCACTTGGAGACTTCAGAAAGAGAGCAAGACGTTGGTTATGCTATTGCATATATGCTCAATAGTCGTGATAGCTGCGACACATAAATTGCTGCGCCTAGGAAAACTCTTTTGTTGTTGTACTGGCAAAAAGGGGAACTGTTTCTATAAGATCATTTTTGAGCAAAGATCAAAGTCTTTTGTATTTCAAATTACTGATAACAATTTAAATGTATATTATTTTAAAAAATGTACTTTTTACATTTGTGGTTGCGCCTTTATCAGCTAAATGAGTGTTTAGCAACGCAGTTTCTTGCCACAGCTTTTTAATTGCCAAAGCCAACATATTTATCGCAATTATGTGGTTAACCAATAGATTGAGCTCAATTAATAGTTTCGCGTAAATTTCAATAAATTTGCAAGAAATAAACCGCCACTTTACTGCTTACAACCAAATTAATGATAACATCTAAAGTCGATGTCATTGATAATGAAAGCAAATTGTCTACGACCATGCTGCAGTTTTTTAACTTTGATATATTGGTCTCAATCATGCAGATTGCAGATTGCAGTTTGATGATAATTAATGTAAAACGGCCAAGAGCATAATTGACATTTCAATGTTGTTTGCTCTCTACTGTGGCTCTGTAAGCAAGACATGTGAAATGAATTGATTCATCAGAGTTGATTTATTACAATTACAAATATTTGTTTTCTTCGGAATCATAGAAGTTGATGAGAAGTTGGATGCAGCTGAACATTTTTTATATTTTTAAGCAAAGGTTTATTAATATATTTGTTATTTAAAATGCTGTTAACTATTCTACGTATTTACTTAGACCCAATTTATAGTCTTTCTCTTATCTCTTATTATAATATTATTTACAAGACTTTCTAAATTCTTTGTTCTGATGTTTGAATTGAGTGTTTTTAACGACTACTTTTACCAATAAATAGGCAACTAAAATAATGCTAAATCCAAGTCGCCGTTAGTTCGTTGAAAGTCTTACTCAGTTTCTTATAAATATACTTTGTTTGGCCTATCGGTTGATCTCTGATTCGTTTACTTGTATTTTTCAAGGTTTTAATCTTTAATTTTTGTATTTTGTTTGATTCAGAGATTTTCTCCATTATTCTGCCCTTGACTTGAATATGTTATTCTGAAGATTATAACTAATCAGTAATCATACTTTTAAAGTCTTCTTAACAGAAACTACATAATTGATTTTTGCGATTGGTCGTGTAACACAATATCTCATTTTAAAATATTTTAATTCTATCTTACCTGTTTGAATTGCAGATTGTGTCTTGGCTACATTAAATTATCGAAATTTTCCGTCCCAATTTTTGAACATAATTTATAATTATAGATTTGACAAATAACCACTGCATGTCACTCAATAATATAAAATAATAAACTAAAGGAAAGTTTGAATTTCTTTAATAAAAAAGTAAAATAAGACTCATTGCGTTTGCATTTCACATACATGGTGTGAAATGTGAGTTACATTATGTGGTATATCTTTTATTATAAGATTAACAAATGCACCACTTGTGCGGTTTTTCTATCCAGCTTTAAATTCAACTGGCACCATTCAGAAAGCTCTTCTAGCAAACGCCCAAACCTAAATTGCATCGATTTTGTGCTCTGAAAGCTTTTATAATTTAGCAAAAGCCTCCAACTATAATCAGCATTTGCTAGTCAGTCGTAATTTTAAAAAGAAAAGAAAATATTAGCACAAATTTGTTGACCATGAGAGATACCTTATAGAAAGAACGAACTTGTCTTGTGAATTTTGCGGCCAAGGACCTTGAACTTGGAGACGATCAAAAAATCGTCCAAATCCAAAAAGTTTACTAAGAGGATAGTTTCGATATGTGGACTGGTAACAATTTGTGACCAAAAGACTTCTTTTATCGGTATAGTTTGACTTGTAATGAGTTGTTATAGTAATTTCACAATTGCCAGGAGTAAATAATAATACAATTTAAAGTGTAAATTTCTCTGATTCATACTAGGTATTTATGAATACTTAAATATTTAAGTTGAATATGTGAAAAAATTCAATTTTTTTCAGAAGAACTGTTCGTAGAAATAACGAACAAAAACGTTCATATTTGTTTGAAACACCCTATGAGCGGTTACATTAAGACATATGAATTATATATAAATGGAATAATTCTATAACAAAATATATATATCTATATGAAACGTCAACAATGTTTGCATTCTGTTGGTTGGCAACACTGTCGTTATTGTTGAGGAAAATAAATTGTGCAAATCACCTCAATCACTCGGTCGTTTCTTTACAATAAATTTAAAACAAAAAGTGCTTTTATTAGTGAAATAATTTCAATTTCATTCTCACAAGTCACTAAATACCTAAATCAAAATGCCGGATCACTTAGGAGATGATATGCGAAAAATTAAAGTCGATGAGGAGAAGGAGAAAGAAATCGTCTGTAAGTCATTTGGATTATTAAACATTACTTATTATTCAATATTAACATACTTTTATTACAGCCCTTGATGAAGGAGACATTGAACTATTGAAGACTTATGTAAGTTCTTACTATTTTCCACCGATTTTGAGAAGTTGTGTTAAAAAATTATAAGAGTCATGCAACATAACCTTACAAATATGTAATTTACTAAATAGGTTTGTTATTAAATTAAAATTTGTAGGGCCAAGGACAATACCACAAGAGCATTAAAGTGATTGAAGATGACATCCAGAAAGCAATCAAGACTGTTAACGAATTAACTGGAATTAAGGAAAGTGATACTGGGTTAGCGCCGCCCGCTCTTTGGGATTTGGCAGCTGATAAGCAAACGCTGCAAAATGAGCAGCCCCTGCAGGTTGCACGTTGCACAAAGATTATTAATGCTGACAGTGATGATCCTAAGTATATTATCAATGTGAAGCAGTTTGCCAAGTTTGTCGTTGACTTAAATGACTCTGTCGCTCCGACTGATATTGAGGAGGGTATGAGAGTTGGGTGAGTCAAAAAGATTTTTGCTATTATTAATTTTATATTAATATTTATTTAATTATCTAGAGTCGATCGTAACAAATATCAAATTCACATCCCACTGCCTCCCAAAATTGATCCAACTGTGACAATGATGCAAGTTGAAGACAAGCCGGATGTCACTTATAGCGATGTCGGTGGATGCAAGGAACAGATTGAAAAGTTACGTGAAGTTGTTGAGACTCCATTGTTGCACGTAAGTAGAGAATACTAATTGTTATATCATGCCTTTTTAATTAACAATATTTTAATCCGTTGACAGCCAGAAAAGTTCGTAAACTTGGGTATTGAGCCACCAAAAGGTGTTTTGTTGTTTGGACCCCCTGGAACCGGTAAGACACTGTGCGCTCGTGCTGTTGCTAACCGTACAGACGCTTGTTTCATTCGTGTCATTGGATCTGAATTGGTTCAAGTAAGTATCAATCTTTTAATTGACTTTATGTTTTGTTATGAATTCTTGTGTAATTAATCAAAAATTTTGTCTTTTAGAAATACGTCGGTGAAGGTGCACGTATGGTGCGTGAGCTCTTCGAAATGGCACGCTCGAAAAAAGCCTGCCTCATCTTCTTCGACGAAATTGACGCTATCGGTGGCGCCCGTTTCGATGATGGTGCCGGCGGCGATAACGAAGTGCAACGTACCATGCTGGAGTTGATCAATCAATTGGACGGTTTTGATCCTCGTGGTAATATCAAAGTGTTGATGGCCACCAATCGTCCTGATACTTTAGATCCGGCCCTGATGAGACCCGGTCGTCTAGACAGAAAAGTTGAATTTGGCTTGCCAGATTTGGAGGGTCGTACGCATATCTTTAAGATTCACGCACGTTCAATGTCTGTAGAACGGGACATTCGTTTTGAACTGCTGGCGCGTTTGTGTCCCAATTCGACTGGTGCAGAAATTAGGTTTGTCGTTTATATTTGATTTGAGTATTAGACCATGTGGTTAATATTTGTTTGTGTTTTAAGATCGGTTTGTACTGAGGCTGGTATGTTCGCAATTCGGGCTCGTCGAAAGGTCGCCACAGAAAAGGATTTCTTAGAAGCCGTCAACAAGGTCATCAAGAGTTATGCAAAGTTCAGTGCTACTCCAAGATACATGACTTACAATTAGTTTTTGTTTGTCAACTGAAAGATAATTTGCTTTTTTATAATATCAATTCAAAATAATAAATAAAATTATATGATCAATAAATTTGATTTTATTCTTTCTGATTAACCACCGATTTTCTTTAATATTGAGATATTTTTGATGCCAAACCAACATTTATTAAATCATGTTACCA
>JANSTS010004298.1:17318-27378 GCA_026546915.1 Sylvicola fuscatus | reverse complement strand
CAAACTGCCTTTGGACATGTACTCCTGCACAATGTAGATGGGCTCCTCCGTGGAGCAGACGGCGTAGAGGGCGACCAGCCGGTTGTGACGGAACTTTTTCATGATGGCGGCCTCCTGGAGGAACGCCTGAGTGGACATTGTGCCTTCGCGCAACGTCTTTACAGCCACATCGATGTTATTGCGCCACTTGCCATAGAACACCTCGCCGAAGTTGCCGCGGCCCAGTTTGCGGATCAACTGAATTTCGGCGCGAGGGATTTCCCATTTGTCTCGTAGCTCCGGTCCAAGGTCCCACATTTGTGGTTGCGGCTTCGGACATGGACGAGACAGTATGTGACAAAGTCCCAGGGCGTTTTCTGTGGGAAGGGAACCAGTGAGTATCTGGGAATTTGAAGAACTAGATGAGAACTTACTGCTGTACGCCAAGACGAGGGCTTGTAAAGATGGAAATGTTTGGTTTGTAGTAGCCTCCGTTGTCGAGCGGCTTAATTTTGTAGTGTTTCACATGATAACCACGACCATCCTCCCAATCTTTCACTGACAATGAAAATCCATTAGGATTGTGTTCAGACGGACGCACCAAATATGTTCCTCGTGGATTCTCATCGGCTAGCAGAAGTTTGTCAGCTTCCTTACGTGAAATATTTTCGAAAAACCAACTGAAAACAACAAAATCTTAGTGAATTTTTGGGCTTTTTTGGCTTATTGAAACGACTTACTCTTCGCTGTTGACGCTTCGCTCTTCGGCGACAAAATTCCACGGAATTAGACCTTCTTGGCGGGTCGTCATGTGAATGACACGCCACCAATCGGACTCCGTGTCGTCGATCACCTCCATTCGATCGCCTTTCATGAAAGTGACATCTGTATCTTCGCGGGCCGTGTAGTTGTACAGAGCAACCACCATCCGTCGCTTCAAATGAGCGGGGAGGCCTTTAGAAATTAAAAAACCATCTTTTTATAGCGGAAGATAGACTTATAACTCAAGTTATTGTCTACTTGAGACATTGAATGGAAAGAAAAGCGGCGAGCAAAAACAATTAAATTAAACGAAATACTTACATGGTCCAGTAGTTCGCGGTCGAATGATATCCGCTCCCCCCTTGGACGTATGCTTGATCAATTGGCCACGATTCGGATCGGGCGTGTAGCGCGAGTCTAGTGACCCGCCGCCGCCGCCATTGTGTTTCTGTCCGGAAATGTTCGAACTGAAGCTGGCGTCGTTTTTCTTGTATCCAGTTGGATAGGAAAGCGCCAGCTCCTGGTCCTGGCGCTTGCTGCAACACTTATTACCCATGGCGATTGCAGCTGACCAGTTGGATCCTTCACTGAATTTGCTAATGCGGCTGTTTCAAGGTGCTGACTGACAAGACGAAGAAGGATTCAAGTGGACACTTGAAAGAATATCATAACGTAGATTCCTTTAATTGAAGAGTATCCGGCTGCCGTTGTAGAGAAAGTTGCCGCTGGCACTTGTTGGAAGAATTTCGCTGAATTGTCGTTGGTTTCTTGTGCACTAAAGACTAGTCCCTCCAATTCGTGGCATCCTGGCACTCTGTAAGCAATTGGTAAACTTCGTTAGTGGCGATTACATCATCGTGTGGCCACAAATACACAAAATGATCGTAAATCATGAATGAGCACGCACGAGTACGCAAGATTAGTGAATGGGGTGAAAACCAATGACGAGTGCGTTTCAGCAGAAAATCAATAGTTGGATAGTCAGCGAGTCGCCCGCCAATGTGCCAGTGCCACACTCGCCCATAATGGAAAACAATAACATTGACGCCGTGTCCGTCTCGCTTTGCAACAAGTCAAACATGAGACGCGTCACAAATCGCGAGCAGGAAGTCAAGATTTATAAATATTACATCGCATTTGGCAAGCTACCATCGCTTTATGCCTATTATTACACCTCCGAATTGGTTCACGCGCTCGGTAATGGATGCAAGTGGCTAATAACTAGTAAAATGACTGGGAATCAATCCCGGTTGCAGGCATTTGATATGGTTGAATCGTAATTTCATTAAGAAAGAAGCAAAGCAAAACTTGCCGGTTTTTGGTTCTAACTTGAAGATCTTTTATTCGCCCCAACATTTAATGAGATTGAACGCAATCAAGTGTCAAATTACTAGGATCTTTCTTTTACAATAACCTGGAAAGAAAGGAAATAATTGGACAATCAAATAAAAGGGCAGCAACATTGGAACTTGACCTGAAACTGCTCTCTCTGTCGTGGAAATATGTTCACGATTTGTTTACTGCGACTTTAAATTAGAAACCAATTGGGATAGCTAGGTTAGTGTCCAAATTCCAAAGTCTTACGAGTATTTTTTCCAAGCATCTCAATAGTTTTTGAACAAGGAGACTTCTTATTGCCACTTAACGCCACACATTTTACATTTTCACCAAGTAGAACAGATGAGCACACTTCACCGATTCCAATTCCAATTCCAATTCCATGTCATTATTTCCCGATGATTACTGCAAACGATAAGCGCGCACAGAACAAGTTTAAGCACTCGACTCATACACATCAAAGAAGATGCCACACTTAAAAGCTGATAAACTTGAAGTACGATCTCATTGACCTCTCTCCCCAACTGCACTTCAAGTTATTGAAACTATCAACTATTTATCATCATCATCGCGGATGAGTTCAATTAAATGTAATCTCTGGCGATTTGACGCCCTACAGTTTGGCGTTTAAGCCACAGAAACTGGTCCGCAAATTTGGGTCAAGCTCCAAGTGGCGAACTGAGGCACAGCAAAACAACAAAACTACACAATTATTCGAATTTCAACAAAACAGAAAACGCACGTCTCTCAAGAGGCTGGTTGGCGCTTGTGGCATCTGGCACCGTGTCATTCATCTCCGAAAAGCTTTCAGCTGAATTGATCAATTGAAGCGCGCAAACTTAACTGCTAATTGCCCTTGTTAGTTGACAACAACAAAGAATTTTTTTGTGTCTTTTGTGTGGAACTAATTGACGCAAAACTTTGACAAATTAAACGAGGTGGAAAAGTAAAAGTGGGGTGGCGGCGGTGGTGGGGCGGCTGGGGACACCAATTATGTGCTGACAGATATAATTAAATGCAAATCAACACGTATCGATTCGACGCCACAAAGAGAGACACATAGGCAGGGAACAGAAAAAGAATTGCCTCTTCACATGAGTAACTCTCCCTACCCGACGGATGGATGGCTGTGTCCTTTTCGTACCCTTTGTGCGATTTATGCGTTTCCTGTGAGTTTTATTATGCTGGTGATGGTGGTGTGAGGGGACTGCCGCCTGTACACCCGCCCCTTCAGCTAGACCGCAAATTTCATACGAAAATACATTGTTAGGGGGCGACTCGCGAATTTTGCACGACTGCCGCGTCAACGTCAGCGTCTTTAATTCGTACAACAACAAGAAAAACTGCTTATTTCGACAATTTCTTGCGTGTTTACATGCTTATTAATAATCTTGTTGGACATTCAGACGGAACTGTCCAACATTTAGCTGCGTTAATTGTCGTTTTTCATTCATCTTGTGACGACACTCCCGAAAATGATAATAAAAATTGTGCCCCACGGACCTCTTCATTCGCTTTTGCCTCGCACACGCACGTTCACCAAGCTGCAGCGTCTTGGTGCGTGTTTTCTTTCTTCGTCTTTTCCAAAATTAACATTTTATTGGACCACATTGAAAGTGACGACGATGGGAAAGTGATTGGGAAAAGTCACAGCACCAAAATTTTCTCCACTTACATTTGAGCGCTATTAAAAAGTCAGTCGTTTTTTTCCTTTCATTCGCTTCATTAGCACCACACAAAGCATCCCCTTTTTTCGTTTTTCCTTCTTTCCTTTTTTTTTCTTTTCTGTTTTTTTTTTTTTTTTGGCTGTGTACAGTTCAGTTGGTCTGACTGCAGGATTCAGCGGGCACTTTACACTAGCACGCTGGTCACTTGCTGGCACTAGCACCGTTTCCTGTTGACCGCCACTTTGACGCGAACGCACATTTGAATGGCAATCACAACACTTTTCACAGAGATTTTTTCAATTCAACCAAAACAAACAGACTTTAATGGCTCTGAAATTTCTTGCAGCCCTTCTGCCATTTTGTTTCCACTGCTGATGGAAGTCTCACGTCAGTGTTGCCGCAAGTCAATTTGACAGTCCGATTGACAGTTGCGCAATTGGGAAATATGACATATCAAAATTCAACCGTTCATTTTAAATTTTGTTTAATTTCTTAAATATAATAAATTGTGTGAATTTAATTGAACAGAATATAAAACTAGTATAACTATTTATATGAATCAAATTCTTAGCAACTTGCGCAATATAAATGTGAACATTGACACAGGCACTTAACCGGTAAATGTCTACCCAGCTGTCATCTAAAGTTGAACCGGCTGCCACACATGACAGTCAGCATTCAGCAAGAAGGATGTGAAATGTTTTTAAGAAATTACACAATCTGTAATTAAAATTTTATAAATCCGTGTAAATTGTTTGTAAAAATAAGTATTTAGAAAAAAAATCCCTAAATATGGAGCATATCCATGAGTTGGTAGCACTTGGAGTTGACATTCTTGTCCTAGGACTTTGTATTTCCGAGTACAGAAAGAACAGCCGCACAGTCACCGCACTTAAAGTAAGTTCAGACAGGTCAACACCAATTTAAGTCTAGTAATTTGGAAAAAAATCTGTGCAGAATGCCCCCGAGTTGCCACTGGACAAATCCCTGCACAGCCGTGTGCTGGCGCAACAAGATCAAAAGATTCCATACGCTGTCTTACGCGGCACAGTCTCGCCAATCGGTGCGCCCATTAACAGTGTGATGACCCCGTCCGTGACCGGAGTCCTGCACGCCATGAAATTAAGGTACTTTTCAAATTGAAATCGCTTCAAGCGACCATTTCTCTAATCGGTGTAAATCCTCTTGAAGCGAGCACGTCATGGCTCGTGGATTTGCTGGATTTTGGCAAGAGCATCGCAAATTGATACACTCTTCTTACAATGACGTGCCATTCAAAATAAGCTCCCCGGAAGTGGGCGTTGAAGTTATCGATGCGCTGACAGCAAATATTTTGGGTAAGTTTTTCTTCCAATTCTTTACCTTTTCTTGTCACAAATTGTTTATGAATTTCCAGACATGGATGTCATTTACGACAACTATGAGCCGAGTAGCTTGTCCATCTTTGATCACATGTTTGGATTCTTTTCGGGTATCCGGCAACGCGGAATGCAAGTCACAGAGGAAATTCTGCGTGACGGAAGCTTCATCACAGCTGTTGGTGAAATCAGTTTGGATAACAACAATCTGAGAATACAATCGTCCGGCAATGGACCATTGTTCTTGACAACCGCTACAAAGAGCTCGCTCATTAAAAAATTTCAGGAAGCGAAATCTGTAATGGGGTAAAGTCACAGATCGAATTTCAAATGGACGATTTCTTATCCATAATTTTGCAGGACGAAAATCTTCATTTGTGGTGCAATTGCTGTCTTGTTTGTGGGAATAATTGGGCGACGCGTTTGGAAGCGCCGCAGGGCTCAGTACTTGGCTAGAACGGAACGACACCGGAGACGTGCTAGAGCTAGGACATTTGTGCCACAGGATCAGCGCTGTGTTGTCTGTGTGACAAATCCAAAGGAGATAATTCTGCTACCATGCGGACATGTCTGCATTTGTGAGGATTGCTCCTACAAGATTTTAGCCAAATGCCCAGTCTGTCGTAGCGACATTCAGTCAAGAACCGCGGCGTACATCGCGTAGAGATAGACCAACCACAAAGAAACATTGAGACTGCATTTAAAGGAACGGATTTAAGGATTTATCTTCTTCTCAGCAACTCTCCGTCATATTTATTTATCAAAAATAAATTATTTAATTTCACAAAAAAGTTCTGCAACCATCTCAAGAAGGACTGTTTTCTATGTTTTCATCATATTTCGATAAGCCAATTGATCATCCATCATCTTGAGAAAAACATTATACTTTCGATTGTGGTAATCGGATCGCTGTACATCTGGCATAATCACATTGGACTCGCTTCCCATTGATATTGAAGCGTCCTGAAAAAATATTTAACGTTACAAAAATTATCTGTTAAGACACAATTATTTATATCAACCTCCAAGGATTTGTATATTCCACTGGCATTAGCCGCTAACATGGCAGATCCCAACAAAACCATTTCAGACTCTCCAGGAATTAACACGGGAAGGCCACAAACATCTGCATGAGTTGCAATAAAGAGTGGATTCTTGGAGAGGCCACCACAAATTGAAATTGAAGAGAAGTTTGGTCGATTAAATTTATGCAAAGCCTCAAGAATGTGCCGAGTTCCATACTGGAAAAAGGAAGATTAAGAGAAAAGCTCCAGCCAAAATAAAAGTACTAACGGCAAGCGCTTGCATGACAGCCAGATAAATTACGGCCAAATTCTCTTCACCAGCGTCCATGTTAAGGCCACTAATTATCCCGTGCATATCAGAGTCGGCCAATGGTGACCGATTTCCATGAAAGTCAGGCCACACGTGAACATCTGTTGTCAATTCCTGGAGGTGTTGCAATTGACGCCGCTCAGCCATCTTGATCAGAACCTCATTCAGATAAACGTGAATGTGTCGGCTGCCTGCTGCCGTCTTAGTGTCATTGTACGAGGGATGAATAGCACAAATGTGATCCAATAGCGCTCCAGTAGCACTTTGACCAGCTTCATTTAAGTAGATTTTAGGGAAAATTACGCTTTTGTATGGTCCCCAGATACCGGAAGCGAATACAGGTTCTTTTGTAACACTCATGTGACAAGAAGATGTACCACAAATCAATGCTGTCAAATAAAATTTATAATTTATAAAAGAAATTCAACTCTTTTTTTGACATCTGGGTAGTTTACCCATTTTGGAAGTGACGTCCTTGCTTACGGACGCATTTTTACAACCAAACAATCCCAGAGCTCCTGCATGTGCATCAATCAATGAAGCAGCGACGGGTGTGCCTTGTTTCAGACCCAAATCAAGCGCAGCTTCTTTAGTCAGACCCTTTCCAATTGGCACTCCTGGATCCAATACAGTATTTCCAATAATCTGGAAGTTATTTTCAGACAACTCGCCTAAACCAATCAGACTGAGAAAATCTCTGGACCAACAGTTGTTTTGAATGTCATAATTCCATTTACAGACGACTGAACACACGGACCGACTGGCCACACCAGTGGACTTCCAAGTCAAAAAGTCTGGCAGATCAAATAGATGACCAAGCTGCTGGAAAACTGTATTCTTATTGTTTTTTAACCAGAGAATTTTAGCCATTTGCATTTCCAAAGACACTTTGCCACCAACATACTTCAGAAGCTCGTGATTAGTGGAATTGATGAGCTCAGCTTCGTTGGTCGCACGGTGATCCATCCACAGAATGATGTTCTGATTGTTCTCACCTGTTTTTGGAAAATATTTGTATATAATTTAAGTTTGAGGTTGCTGTGCAATACCTGTTGTGCTGACTGTAACAGGATTCCCTCCTTTATCCAGCGCTACCAAGGAACAAGTAGCGTCAAATCCGATTCCTCCAATCTCACTGACATCACACCCAGCAATTACCACCTGAAAAACGCCTTCATTAGAACGAAATCTTTAGTTTAATATAACTGGAGCTCACCTTGACACACTTGCAAACGCTCTCCCAAATGTTATCTGATGATTGTTCATAGTGGTCGCGAATTGGATTCCAAGTTTGGATCGCTTCTACGTGGGTTTTCAGCGCTTTACCGGTGGAGGTCACCAATGCTGCTCGGGCACTTCCAGTTCCAACATCCACGCCGATAAAGAACATTTCTTGCGTTATCTTAAAGGCAGAAAATTAAAGTCGTGCACTAGTTAGAAGCGCGGCGCCTCGAGTCGCTGTCAGATGTTTAGTGCGAATGTGGAACTCAAGAAAAAGAAAGCTTAAGCGCGTTGTCTGGCGCAGCTTTGCGCGGCTGACATTGAAATCGTTTTACATAAGCGTCAATCTAGTTGAAACGGTCTACAGATCAGTGGGTCGCATCGAACTGATAACACCGCTTATCGATTAACGCTCGCAATAAATGATGCATGCTGCTAATGATGTCAAATATTTACACTGTTTAACTTATTTTCCATATAGATTGTATCAAAATACGTAAGATGTCATAATTTGACACAAATGTAACGCGGCCCCGTTGTCAAGACGCGACGCACGCAAGTGCGTAGGCGGTAGCTGCAAAGACACTAGAAATGTACCGCATAGCACAAGTTTTTTTGGGAGTGAAATATTAATATTTAGAGTCCAATGTTATGTTAGAGAAAATTTACAAGAAATGCTGGAGGCTGATTAAGAAAATTGGAAAACAAGGCTAAGACAAGATGCACTATTTTTAGAGTGAGTGAACTCAGTTTCGACATCCACAAATGGAGCCTGTTTCGTTGTTCCTGAATATTTCAATGTTGTGATGGTTGATCTCTAACTGTCAATTAGCAGTGTGCATGATTGATTAAGTCCTGAATTAGTATCGTTATGTAATTAGCGAAATAACTGATATGAAATCAATAGCGAAAAGGCGACATTTCTATTGTTGCATCGATTTATATTTTAGTTCTCTGCAAGGAAGTGTTTTCTAAGACTTCAGGTTTTTTTTCAATCATCTGATGTAGAAGAATATTTACTAAAGATAATATTATTAATTTAAAAAATATTTTTTTAAAATAAATAATTAAAGTTAAAGATCAAAAAAACAGAATTTTTTCACATCTGTCTTTTCTCGTTTTCCCTTAAAACAAATAATTATCTTTTCAAGGTAACTATCAAGGTCAATCGTTGGAACAACGCAAACAAATATTTATATTGTATTTTCAGGTTTCTCTCAATATCAAATAAAATAATGTCAAAAAAATATTTTTAGTAGGAAAAAAATTTTATTTTCTGCTACCTGTAAAAATATAACTTTATGACTATTATTATTTAAATTCCCTTGCTTAAGGACACTCTAAAAATTGTACGTATATTAACTAATTCACAGGATCGTCTTCCCGTATATTTTAATCAGAATACAAATCCTTGACGATGGAAAACAAATTAATGAAAAATAAATACAAATATAAGAAAAGACTGATATGTATGAGACAAGCCACACAAAAGAAAACATCATTACAATGGGATCAGAGCAGGTGTATTTTAACATCTAATTTAAGAATTTCCATAAAATTATTCATCAATGTTAATGAAAATATGCACAGAAATAGAATAAATAAGATGGAACTCAGTCTCTGGTGGTTTTCTGATAGATTTGGTTTTATAAGTTTGTATAATTTATCTTAAAGAATGTACCAAAAATTCTTAAAACTCTACTTCTTATGCAATTGAGTTTGAATAACAGTTTTCTTGTGTCGACTGTCGAATGAATGGCTGGATGAATGATTTAGAAAAATATGCATTTTTTGCCGCAGACAATAAAGCAATTGAGTGAACCCTTCACCATGCACGACTTAAGACTGCAGATGTGTCTGAGCAAAACGGCTACAGTACGAGTACTTTAAGATGGAGAACAAACTGCCAAATGCTTGCTGGCTGAATGGTGCTCCAAAGTACATAAATTACAAATTAAAATCGCATTGAAGTTCATGCGTGCTTGAGATTTACTCATTCGTGTAATTTATTGGCGCATTTAAATCGCCATTAAAAACCGCTCAGATGAGTGATGACTGAGGAAAGACCGTCTTGACATGCTCGCAATGCGCCGGGCTGTCGCTGAATAATAAATCCGAATTGCATACATAATTCGTTACAAATTCAAATAAATGTGAGTTGCGACATTAAAAGCACAACAACTCCATTTGTGTTTCCGGTAATTATATGACAATTCCTCTTCAAATATGCTTATTTATGTCAAAACGCAAGACTCAATTAAATTGCTGTTATTTTTAGGGCAAAAAATGTCTGTTTTGAATTTTGTAAACAAAAGTAGTTCATGGATTTACGTTTTTTGTTAACATTTACCTGTGAAATCTTAGATGATTATCATCGCCAGCTGATGGGTCTAACAGGTA
>JANSTS010004298.1:0-17218 GCA_026546915.1 Sylvicola fuscatus | reverse complement strand
TTTACCTGTGAAATCTTAGATGATTATCATCGCCAGCTGATGGGTCTAACAGGTAAGAGTCAACAATTAAATCGTTTAAAGAAAAATGTGTTAAATCAAATTATATTATTCTTTTCTGTTTTCCCAAGGAGCATCACCGTCAGTTGCCTTGGAATTTTCTCGAAAACGACTCCACAGATTTTCTTATTTTTAGTTTATGTAAAACACATTATTTTATGCGTCTCATTTCAATTAATTTTTTTTGATCAATTTTAAAGCCATTTTACTATAAATAGTTTAATGATTTTACAATGTTCTACATAATTCTTGAAATGAAAAAGACAATCATTTTCATAGAACGAGTCAAAGCCAGACCTAGATTTGGAATAGAATTTAATCATATCTTGGTTTCTTCTTGGATTTTATTGTTATTGTAAAATGGCTAAAATAACATCTCGACCCGTTGTAGCTCGCAGGTTTCTAACAAAAGCAGCAAATTCAAACAAATATATTAAAATATCTTCCTTAATGGAAATCATTTCTAAGATATTATATTTCTGCTTTACATATCAACTTGATTGTAATCATAGATAAATCCTGATTTCCTGGTTTTAAAAAAAGTTTTCAATGGATTCTTGGAAATCCAGATTCCTTATAATATATAAGAATTTAAGTTTCCATCAAGTAAAATGTATAAACAACAAACTTTCCATAAGTTTAGTCTGTCTTGCAAAAAAAAAGTATATTTACCCAAAAAAATCGTAAATGTTCGTTAAATTTGTTCATAAGTTCAACGTATCTGTTTATAATTAAGTTTTTTGCAAAGTTGTTCATCCATAAACTGAAAGAAAACACTTTTTATTCACCTAAGTTATCGGTAAGTTGCAAGGCCGATTGTCTATTATTCAATAATTATGCAACAGCATCGCGTTTTCATGCATTACCATGGCGAAAAAAAAAATGAAATCGCAATTTGATCCGGATAACGACCACTCGCCAACGGATTAATTCATCATGTCAATTGTCATTTAATGTGCCGCAGGTGTACTTATCCAAAAAAAATGCGTAGCCGACAACAATACTGTACATTTGTGAAGATTACATGTAAGATGTAAACAGTTAAGTTTGATGTGGTTTTGGATTGCTCAAATTACACAGTCTCGCTTCTTGGAATTGCGTGACTGTTGTGCTCTGCGAAGCAACAAAAAGCGTCTGCTGCCTACTTACGATACACTTACCAGTCCCTCATGGACCGCATGGTGTAACTGCGTCTGATGATCTCAACCTCACGCGCCTCGCAAAGGTCATCCAAAAAATTACTTTATAATTACATACTTGATCTAAGCAACTGTATTTCGTATTGTTGTCTCCCGTTCATCTCATAACATATTCAGTCTCTATACATATTTTTTTTCAGCAAACATAAAAAACAAATAAAAACATAAATAGACGACGCGGTTGGCCAACCGTTGGACGTATTAATCTAATGAAAGCACCGAGCCAATGCTGTTGCGGTTGCGTGGTTCGAGTTGGGGCCCGCCGAGGTAGCTGATCGGATTGGCAAACTGCCTCCGGTCGTCGCTCAAGCACACCGGCGACAGTGGCGCTCTCATCGTGAATGGCCTGACCGCAATGCCGGCTATCTCAATCTGATTGTCCACACCTAAACCATGCAAATCCTCGTCAATAGAACCCAAATCCAAGGGCTGGGTGCTGAATTCTCTTACGTAATCTTCCTGTTTTTGGGTTATTTCATTTATAGAATAAAAAGAAATCAGTCAATTATGCAGAATAAAGATTTTACAGAATTCTTAAAGTAACAAACAAAATTCATTTGCTAAGTCTCTGGATGCATTATTGATGCATTGCTGCGGTGCAAATGGGTGTCAAGTTAATAAACATTCTCAGGCTGTCATATATGCATCATATCATGCAAAAAAGTCCAATGGGAGTTACCTAATTGTATTATCACGAGTATTGACAAATATTATGCTGAAAAAAGTCAAGAGGCGGGTTGATTTAAATTCGTTTGAGCCCTTTGCTGGGTTTCTCGTCTATCTTAAACGGCAACTGGGTGGAGTTGTTTTGCGCTAGCGGCGGCGGTCCCCAGGATACCTGTCGCTGCCTTATTGGACGGCGCACTCGGGCTGAGGCAGACCGCTTCTCGAGACCGTTCTCCTTTTGTTCAACCACCAAAGAACCATTAAATCATAAGTAAGTGCGTTATACAGTCAATTGATCACAGATTTAAAATATCCCCAAAATAGGACTTCAGTCACGTCCACTGGCGAACAGCATCAGCAAATTGTTTTCGCTGGCTATTTACAAAATGTGTCAAATCTATCAATACTGAGAAGGCTGGAGGCATTTAGTAACATATGCGATGTCGTATATTTTTAAATAAATATGCAAATGCTGTGCCAGTGATGCCAGAGAGGCTGTGACGTTGTCACTGGGGACACATAAATTTGCATAAAAGCTCAACTGTGTATTGGTCGGACAGCTTGAGCACGTAAATTTTATCGGGCGGGTATTCCTTTATGTATATACAGGCAAAAGTTCTTTACGAATTAAACATCCCTAAGAATTCGTGTCAGAAAACACGCATCAATATATGCAGGCACACCTTCCCACCCACACATGTTGTCACACTTTTAACGTTCGCCTATCGTAAACAAGTTTATCTACAACAGCCGTCGACAGCGTCCAATAAAAATGCAAGTGTAACAGTTAAACAAAACAAAATTTATTATAATCAGCAATTAGACAACATCCGTTTGTTCTTAAAAATTAATTATGTTAGGCGCGATTTTGGAGACTCATATGGCAATTCTCTACTACATCTACAAGCGACTCAGATCAGTAGTAACTAAGTAGCTTAATGAAGGCAGTTCTGTCTTTTTAACTTGAGTTTAATCTTTAATCTTACAAATACAAGCATTTGGCATATGGTTTGTGTTAAAAGTGTGACAAATATGAAGGAATGTAGGAAGTCTATCAATGGATTGCAGCATTTAATTAAGATTGAATTTTGGAAGCCTTTCTTTCCCCGTTTGTCCCGTTTGTAAATGCAATGCGGGCGGAAAGTGTGACAAAATCGCTTCATTTGATTATTTTGATTCCTCGACATTTGTTCTTACCGGATTATCAGACAAATCCTCTTCGTCATCTCCACTCTCATCGTTTTCAGATTCATTGTCATCCTTATTGTGATTGTTTGGCAGTTCATCACCGTCGCCCGTCTTTCTACCAGGCGTCATCGCAGCCGGCGCCTTTATTGACCCAGCATCTTAACAAAGATTTGCATTAGCAATGACGATTGTTCAACGGATGAGAAGCATTGAGGGATGAGAATATTTGTGGATATAGTTACCATCTTGTTTGTCTGTGGAGTCTTGGTCTCCAGATTTATTGCTGATGTGGTCACCTTCATAATTGCCATCAGTTTGTGTAGGATTAGCAGATGCATTGTCAGTCGCTGTATCAGTGATGGGCGAAGCGTTGCCGTTCTTCAAGATTCCCACGAGTGGCTGAGTGCCGGACACACTTTTTCTCTCCTCCAGTGGAATCTACAAAACAAAACTCAATCCCACTGACTGCAAAACGAGAAAATGATCTTTTCTTACCGGCTTGTAATTGTACTGAGGCGACTCGTGCATCTTAGTGGCCTGCTCCTTGGACCAGATGATGTTTTCGTCCGTTTCGCGTTCGATACGTTTCTTGTGCGCCCGATTTGTGCGATACAGCTCGATTAAACAGCAAATGACAATGATCACAAAGATGGCCGTCAATATAATAAATACAACTTGGGTTTTCTCTTCTTTGTGCGATGCATCGACATGCAGCGACTTATAGGGAATGCGAACCGGCGGATCCTCCACCCACGTCTTATCGGAGCTCTACAAGTATATTCACATGACGTGTTAAGAAATACGTGCCGTCGCCCCTGACCGCCAATCTATACACTTAAGTGTAAACATGCTTACCGAACTGAAATTGAACATCGGCTCTGAAATAAGCTTTTGAAGTGAGTCAAACTGCATGCTGCATTGTGCACTTCTCACACCCTGCGAGTTAATAACAGTGATATTGTCAGCGCCGGATTTCGTGAATAGCATGTACTCTTCCAAGGGCTTCATTGTGTAGTTATTGACCTCAATGTGGATATCTGAAGCGGAAATATTAAATGCATTATACAACACAATAGACATTCAATCAACAGTGCGCCATTCTTACTCGACAGGCAGCCACTGTAGCTCTTGTAGACGGCGAAACGAGGATCTGTGGTGTTGAGGCCGCCAATTTGCACCGCATTGGCGCCCGGCTCAGCCACTTGTGTCAACGCCAACACGGTCACGGGCAACAGCGGCACTTCAATTCTGTCAATGAGCAGAATTGACTCGTTACCACTGCGCTCGTAGTGGATGGAGTGGCGAGCGCTATTCAGGAATCCCCTCTCAACTTTAGCACCGAACGCTGAACCTTCTCGATCCTCTTCAAACTGCAAATTACCATCTGGCGTGATGGCCACCATCAAATAGTAACTGCGTTCGTTGTGTGTCTGCAGCAACAGCATAACGCGACTGGCCCGCCTCAAGTCGCCACTGGAAAAGGCCAGCTGCAGCTTCACCTGGTCCACGGTGCCGTCCAGGGTGAATTTCCGCTGCAGCACGGACTCACCACTAAAGTCGGCGCCCTTCTCCTCGATGCAGAACTCACCCGTGAAGCTGGTGTGCTCGCAATTGCAGGTGCTCTCCTGCTTGGCGAAGTTCTCAGTACATATGCCGCCGTTCTTGCATGGCTCTGCGTCACATTTCATCTGGCAGTCGGGCAGAACTCCTTCCGAGACTGTGCATTAAATGTTTAATTTTAATGTTTAGCATACGTGGAATTGAGGAATGCGCATGTACATTACCGTGTGCCAAATTGTTTTCTGCTATTTCAGCTAAATCTACAAGAATTTCGCCGATTTTCAAGCCGCGGATACAGCCAATGTAGCCTTGTAATTCGGCCTTCTCGGGGTTGGTACGCAGCAGATTGGAGGGGTCGTAGCCGCCAATGTTGAATTGAAAGTATTCCGTGGGTGGTGCGGGGGGACGGTGCGGCGAAAGTATTTCTGTGAATTGAAATAATTTTTGTGCACGGGATTTAATTTCACAAATATGTCAATATGTGGGGAGGCTGACATGTGCACACTTGTACGAGTACATGTGTGCTTCAATGTGCGTAAATATATGCGAGAAAGGAAGTGGAAAAGGAGCGATTTTTATGTGTAAGATGGCCTTGCTGCGTGCCGGAATGGAAACGATACGTTATTATTATTTATGGGATCTGTGGCGTTTTATTTTGATACAATTGCCATGAAATGAGAATAAATACCTTTTTCGGGATTTACCCAAGGACGGTTTGAGTATTCTTCCAGCAGTAAGTATCCATAATCGATGGTCACATTTCTGTCATTGACGTGCATTGTTGTGTTTGTCGACAATCGAGTGATTGATACCTGTATACTTTTGCCGCTGTTCAGCTCCTCGTGGGCGATGGTCAGATTCACAATCTCCTCGCCATAGTTGTACAGGAAGACGACTTCTTTGTTATTTGTCACATAAAGGTGCACAAAATTATTGAAGTTATCGTTGGCATACAACACTAGCGAATGTGAATCGTAAGTACGCAAGTTTATGAGAAAGTCCTGAGTCAGAATGTCTTTGAGGGAGTCCCGCTCCTCGTCTGTGGCATTACTTAGGTAATTGCGTTTAACGTACGACTCACGATTTATAAAAGTCAACGCCTTTTCGTTGATATCTGACAAACAAAAACACATTTAAAATGTATACAAACACCGGAAACCAGCCGGAGAAATGTCAATGGCATACTTGTTTCGCAGAATTGTCCCAAATGTGCCCAGGGGTTGTTGCACACACACTGGAATGTGCTCCACAGTTCCTTGCATTGTGCACCGTTTTTGCACGGCGACGGCACACACGACGGCTTGCAGTCCTTGATGATTTCCGACAAATGCACCGACATGTAACTGTAAATATCAAGAATCTCACCGTTCACGACAAGCCCACGGAAGCATCCAATTAGTCCCTGCTTCACAGCCGACTTCTTCAGCAGATCCCTATTAGGCACGGAGGGGGCGAAAAAGAAAAAAAGAGAACATTAATTAAACAACGACCGGTCATGGCGTCGATTTGTGGTATATTACGCGGTCGCCCCACCAATGAACATGCTGCCCTCGAACGGACCGAACTCCTCCTCGGCCAATAAATCCACCATTTGATAGTCGGTGTTTATCATAAAGCGAACATGATACTCATTGTAGTCAATCCAAATTTTATGCCATTCACCACCGTTTAGTTTTCTATGCGAATTGATCACCAGCTCCCGTGTAGTTCCAGTGTTTAGTGTGAAATTAAATGTTAGCTGATAATCACCGGTTAATGCGACCATAAATGATGGATAGTAGGGTCGTATTGGGGGTTGAAACAATAAAATCGCCTTTTCACCGGTCGTGCGGAATGAAAAGGCGATATCGCCCTTCCGCCAGCCCGGCACTTCGATGTATGACTGCGACGTTGTAAATGTCACAACATATTTTTGGGTATCTGCAAATGGTCGGGCGAATGACGAAAAACAAAAAAAACCGCCCCCAAACAGAGTCAATTTAATGTTGGCCGTTTTAATGTTGTGAGGGCACAATTATTTATCAAATACATATGTTAGCTTTTGGCGTAATAATGTGTCGATTGTCGGCCATGCGAGATGTGAGTGAGTGGTGATGTGGTGTCGCTGGCAAAATGCATTCACAAAACACTCTACGGGCGTTTTGTGCGCTAAACACGATGCAATTAGTGGCATGCAAATATTTGATGTTTGATTACTTGATGCATAAAAGCTGTTAGGTGTTGGAATTAGCACGATTAGCTTATCTGCAGCTATTAAAATTCGAGCACGACTTTGTTTGTCGGAGCCGTTAATGCACAATTGAATTCGCAATTTGAATGTGAATTCTTTTGCTAATTTATAAAGCTTTTCAGAAAATTCTTGTTTAGGAACTATTAATGCACAGAAAAAGTTTACTCCTGAGAAGTCACCCTCAATAAAGAGAAAGTTTGCACCGCAATCTCCGGAGAATATTGAATGCAATTTTGCTAATTAATTTAAGTCTCATGCAACTAATATTAGAGTCAACAAATGCAGTTGAAAAGTTGTAAAAATAACTACTAAGTGTTGCCACCCCCCACACCGAATTCAAGTGAGCCAAGAGAAACGCCAACATGCACTGAATATTCATTATTCATGTGCAATGAATGAATATTCAGCTTTACCTATGAAGTTAACGATTTAACTTGCATTTTCATAATCGCTTTTCACGAAAAATAGGGTAAAAACTAAAAATGCAATAAACGTCGCTTTCTGACATTTCCCCTGATGCGCTCAGAGTACTCCAGCGCTCGTGCTCTACTTATGTAGTGCAAAAAAGCTAAAAAAAAAAAAACAGGCAAGCAAGAAAACATAAAAGCTGTGTTGATAGAAGTCAGCGAGAGAATACAATATACTTCACAGCACCTATAAAATATGTACAAAGCATTAAAAAAGTATGCACTTCAACTTTTGTATTCAACCCTTCAGTGTCAGAGCGTGGGTGGGCGGCGGGCGCAGCGCCATGCTTTATACAATTTTGCAATTTGCAATCAAAAGTTTTTTTTTTTCTCCATTGGTATAACTAATTTCAGCTGCCTTTCATAAATCATACATGTAAAAGGATTTTTAATGTTATTGCAAAGAGAGTCAGGGATTCGCATTTGCTGGATTCAGCCCTTTTATCGTTAATGTGCTATTCGTCCGCACACAATATTTGTATGCATATTGTAAGATGCATAAAAACGTGCGAGTAGCTGCGAATTCAGTTGGTGAGAAAAAATAAAATAAAATAAAATACAGAGAAGAAAGAAAAAAAGCTAAGTACATAATTTGAATAAAAAATGCGCATCGTTGCCTCTCAATCAAATGCGTCCTAAGTAGGTAGATGAGCGCGAAAAATGTAAATTCGACACTCAAATGCAAATCCTGCCGGCATATAGCATTAATTCATACGTTATGTCTGCACAGGTAAATATCGCCATGTTATATAATATTTATATTTTTCTCAAAATTCACTCACTCGTCTCCACGCACTCAAGTGGTCCTAACGTGATGCGACCCTGCGCCTCCTCCTCCAGCTCCTGCTGCTGCAGAAAGTACATGCTCGTGATGCCCAAACTGTGCGAATCCACGTAGTATCCCTCATCGGAGAACCATCGATTGTCGGCATAGTCACAATTGCACGACTGATTCGGATCCTCGCACGTTTTATTGACCGAGCACGGACACGACCCACTGCCAAAAACAAAATATTACATAGAACATGTTGGAATCGGACTGGAATTGCCTAAATCCACATACCGTTTGACATTGCCCAGATAGTCGACGACATTGTCGTTCGAAGAGGACGTGAACCAAGTGGCCGAGTGAAGCTCCAGCGGCGCTTTGTAGCAGTCGTATTTGATGTGTTGGGTGCAGTAGAGGGAGTGCGAAATCAATTCCTGCAGCATGTCGGGCGAGAATTCGCGATAAGTTATGTCGAAGCTGAAATCCTCGCCTTTGACCGTGCGTACATCAACTTGACTGGGTAAATTGTGTTCGACAATTGTTTTCGTAGCATTCTCTAAGCTCTGAAAGTCGCATTTTACGTGCGCCGGCGGGAACACGCCGTTACCGTCAATATCAATTAGGTAGACATCTGGCTTGGTGTAGCCGAGCAGTGCCAGCTCCTCGCACGTCTTTCGGAACTTGGTGAAGTGACAATTTTTCCCTATATAACCTGTCTGTTTGCAGTCACATGTAATCCGATCATCTTTGACAAAACACTTTCCGCCGTGTTCACATGTGTTGGGTCGCTTGCAGGGGTCAATGTATTTACAGTTGTCGAGTGCAACCTCACCCACAACGCGTTCCGTTTTGATGACGTGACGTGGCTCAATGATGACACCGTTTATCTCCAGATCCCTCATGCAGCCGACAAGGCCCGACGCGGACGCTTTCAAGCTACTGCCAAACACCACCTTGTCACCGATGCTGAATGTCAGGCCGAACATCTCAGTGACAGTGTTCCGGTAATCGACGGTGAAACGAATTTCGTCATTTTTATATTGTAATTCGATCGCATGCCACGATAATGGACGGTCAATTTTAACAGTCGTCGCCTGTGTTATGTTCTTCATGGCATCCGGTATCAGCTCAAAGACCAGCTTGTCGTTGGCCAAACGTATCTGCAAGCCACAAAACAAACAATTGAACGTTAAGTTATGTGGAGCGCTCAATAAAAAGCATAAAGAAATAATATGTATGTAGGTGGGATTCCGAAAGACAGTGCAAAAAGTCACGCTTCAGTAATTCCCAGCCATCTAATCGGTACGTTTAACGGCCACATATTGCAGGCCATAAACACAGTGTCAAACGACGACGCCGGCGAATTTTCACATGTAATATGTGTAATGTTGTACATGACAGCTTGAATCAATGGCCACTATAATCTGCTAAATTGGAGTCGATGCTACGTACCTCCCAATAGCCAGTGCCTTCCGATGTGGTGACGTCACTGTACGCTAGGACGGCTGTGCTCCGGCTGCTGCGAAAATCAAATTTCATATTCAACTCATTGACCTGGCTAATAGGCCACCAGATATGAGATGTAGCAAAGGGATATGTGATTGGAATCACTTCGACATCTGCCTCGTAGAATTCGGCTTCCAGGACGCCTATCGATGAAGAGGAAAATTAACATGCAATCAAATCATGTAAAATGCAGACAGTTTACGAACCGATATAGTGCACCTTGGGATTGCCCTTCTTCAGCTCGTACAGAATGGACACGTCGTTGTAGAAGACGTACTTCATAGAGCCGACAAAGTTGTTTGTCGATGACAGGCCCTTTTTCTTGTTCAAATCGGGCCCGCCGCCAAAGTATATCTCCGGATCGAAGAGCAGATTATTGATGCTGCCGGGTATCTCCATAATCTTCATCTGGTCATCCAGCACCACTTTCACGGTCTTGTTCTCATGGAATATGCGTAGACTGTGCCAATAATGACTAGTCACATCGTCGCCCAGCACAGCTGTCAGCATGCCCTCGCCAAAATCCATCTCCACATACACCGAGTGGTTCTTGATGGACACGGCGATGTACTGGTGTTTGCGTGATTCGCCACTTGCATAAAACAGCGCCGAGTCATCAAAGCGTGTCTTGAACATCATGCTGACGCGTGTCACCGGCGAGTGGACACGATCCTTCCAGTCGTATATGCGGTAGGACACATAGCTGGAGCCCCGCAGCGTCAGAAGGGTTGCAGCTGCGACAAATTAGGTCAGATTTACTTTAAAGTTTTGGCGACTTAAATTCACTTGTCCGTCGCCATATAATTAGCTAATAGTAAATGTTTTTGGGGGTGAGAGTGGGGTGGGGAGGGGGGCAACCACAACTGCATATGGACTTGGCTGATGTGTTGGACAAAGTTTGCGCAAAGCTTGAGGTGATTAAAATTTATTTGGTGGAACAACCGAAATGCAGCGAATTAACTTGAATTAAACTTTTTTATTTATAAGACGCTTAAGGGATTGCCAAACTTTTGAGAGCTGTTCGTGAGTGAAATTGACCAATTGCTTGGGGTGTAAGATGAGGTGAATTTTAAGCGCAATTAGAGACTGAAGTGCGTTCAATTTTTATGCCATTGTACTCGTATATGTTTTTGGGCGATTTCATTGTTTTTAGCGCTCGTCAAACTTGATGAAATGTGGAATTAAAACGCTTTAAGAGCCGATGAACGAACTCAACTAAAAACAAAAAAGAAACACAATTGAAATTGATTGCATTCCAAGGAATAATGGTTTGGCGTTTGTGTAGCAACAACAAATCGAACGAACAGAAATACTTAAGTTGATCACGATGGCCACACCGATTGCTCCGAATTAAAATTAATGATTTGCTTTAAGTGCCAAGCATTACGGAGCTTTTACGATGCGATTTTCAAATCCCAGCTTTCAAACAAATTCTTTCAAAGTTTTATTTTCCTGCAGATGGTTCTAACTGTTGTGGCGCGGCGCTGTTTCGCGACTCTCTGTTGTTTCCCTGAATTTATTGAAATTCCGCTATAAAAGTATATTTAGTTACTTACTGTATATGTCGCATTGTTCGCCCTCGTAGTGAGTTCCAAAGCAATCGCATGACACATCATAAAAGTGGTTGATGCACTGCGAATTGCCGAAGCACAAATTCTCGCGGGTCTTGCATTTGTTCAAGCAACCTTCCTTCACATTCTCGTGCTTTGTTGCAATCAACGGCATAATGGGCAGCAGATCTGATGCAGCTTTGCCAGAGCTTAATACAACATTTCGAATGCAGCCCACGAATGACTCAATAATGTATTTGACTCCGTGCAGCTTCTCCTCGGAGCTCAAACCTGCGAAACCACATCAAACGTTAATATCTTAGCTGTATATAAGATGCATGTACAGGACACAAAGCGAAGACGCCTCCGCCTCAAAAACTATATTGCAAATAAAATATCATTGAGGTTACCTCCCACGAGCACCACCGACGGTAGATTGATTGAGACGCCATAGTTGGTGTCGTGGTTTAATCCCTTCAGATAGACCTCCTCCTGGCTCTTGTCGACACGAGCTATGAGCCGGGCGCCGTGCACATCAATTCTCACCTTAAATCGCACAGTTTTAGTTTAGTAGTCATATGCAGGAGGAAATCATGTGCGAAACGATTAATTGCTTTGGTGAATTTATACAATGCCCAGTGGTGGCATTTGGCATTTCGGGTGTGGAAAATATGTGAATGTGTTTCATATGTATTTTTAAATTGTTTTACCATAACGCTGTGCCATTCATCTCTGTTGAGGCCCTTGCCGACTGTTACGCTGGTGGCGTGCTTGCCAAATACGTGAACGACTTTGAGCTGCCCCTTTTCCACAATCACATACAAGGCATAAGGATCCAGTGTGATTCCTTCGGGATTTTTAACGTTGTGATAAACGAGTAAGCCGTGTGGAAGGCGTGTGCGAAATTGAAATGAAATTTCTCGACACAATCTGCAAAATGTTGGTAAATCAGTCGCTGCGGGGTTGGGCATAGGTAGGGAAGATCGCGAACGAGATGCATTGTGTTATGGGCTGAATTTGGGAGGATGTGGGGTATATGTGGGGAGACGCAAAGCATTAGAATTAAATCGCTTTGATACGGTGAATGAAAAACCATAGAATTTCGATTTCGCCGCACACACGAGGAAGCTTGTACACACACAAAGTACAATTGCACAAGCGCTTCCCATATGTATTCGCCATATGGGCATACCTGAGCTGAAACGTTTGAATGATGTCGCCGTCCATCTGTATGAATGTGTTGTTCTGTGCAAACAGATACGTCTTCTCCTGGCCAGTCTCTTCGAACGTCAGCTCGGGACCACGCATGTCGTAAGGCACCGGAATCAGTGAACCATTTATTATAGTTGGTGCACTCGTCGTTGTCATCGGCGCCTCTGACGAGGCTGGCTTTGTGCTCGACTGCAGATGCGGCGGAAGGGTGTCTGCACAACATAAATCATTTAATTCAGTTAGCAATTAGGTTATGCTATAGTCTATTTCCGGGCATATTTACATGGAGCACCGACGCAATGGTACAGACACTCAGCCTCGGTGTTGAAGCGGTTTTGGCTGTTGCCCTCGCATCCTCCCCAGATGAATTGTGTGCAGTCTTTTGTGGTTGCCTCAAAGCGCCACTTGTACACGAAAACTTTGCACGGTCCCGGGTCGCCTGGTCCTGCACATTTTTCTGCAGGTGTTATGCAACATGGCACAAAAGCGCAAACAGAAAGTATTTCATTGAACCAAATCCGAATTCGTAACTGGCAAATTAAGTGTATTTTTTTGTTTTACCGTAAACTTTTTCCTTAATTGCCTCAAGATTGGTTGGAGTGGCAGAGCATTGCACTGTCCAGAGTATCGTTATCAGCAGTGCCCGCAATATCCCATGACGTAACATCATTGAATGCGCGTTACCTGAAATGAAACAACATGACGTGCTCAGCCAAGTCGAAATCTCGATGATCATTTTTTATTGTGGCAAAGAGATTAATTTGAGTGTACAGTGTACACCGCACCGTGCTCTGTCCATGCACTGAAATATGGTTTTGCTTTTGATCGTTATTTCGCGAGTGATGAATGCCTCGAAATTTCCAGAGGAAACTTTACTGCTTCCCATTATATATTGGCATAAAATATTGCTGCCAGGCGAGCAGTCGGATTCATTCATTATTTTTTTTTTTATAAAAAATAAATAAAAAATTTAATCAGCTTTATAACAAATTGAACGGCGTGTTTAGGGCCTACGCCGACGCTCCGCGCCGCGTCGCGCAATTTAACTAAATTCGCGGTTGTGGCCGGTGCTCGACAACCAATTACTTAATCGTTTCATTATACAATAAAAAGTTTCATTGTTCAAGTTTGTGTGTTTACGATCAACGTTTTACTACGCCAAGCAGCTTTTCGCCTATCTGGAGCAGTTTCATTTCATCTGAGGCGATTATGCGCTCTGGGAAAATGTTTTCATTTGCAGACTTTTTGCGCTTTCCGGAGTTTGTGTTTCAATAAATGCTCAAACTCTTTTCAAAGTAAACAATGAATGTATGTTTTTTTTTGCGCCAAAAGTAATTAGCTAATGGAATAACGCTGCAGTTATCCGAAGCACTCCATCTTCGACACAGGAATCAGGATTAAATGCAGCCTCCGGCCAACAGCTGGCGAATGGCGTGACACATTGACACGGAAATTGGCGAAACAATAAATTTATTTTAAGTTCAAACTGCAGAAAACTGCATCAAATAAATGCTCAAACTCAATCGGGAACAATCTGATAAATGTATACAAGCGAAAAAGAGCAAATTTGCAGTGGAAAACATAAAAGTTAGAACATACAGTGAAAGGTAAACTAAATCGCATGTGCAGCGTGCACCGTCGAAAACAAAAATTAGTTGCAAGCTGCATTCAAAGTAAACTGCAAAATTATACAGGTAAATAAGTTGTGGGTTGGTTTTTGCGTCTTCGATACGATAATCATGCTCAAGTCATGGATGGATTGATGGTCCTTGTATGGAATTACCAAAGCAGAGGGGAAGTGAATTGTTTTCAGTTACGTTAATTTATCAACTTGTTGGGCCGAAAACAAAAACTTTCCTTGAAAAGTTTTTCGTAAACTTAAAATTGAGTTTAAAATAAGTTGAGACAAGCTAAGGGACTGAAAGAACAGGGAAAAGTTTGCCAATAATATCCATCACAAATGAAGACGATAATAATCCGTCACAACAATAAAATTGTGTCAATCAGGTCTCCAGTTGAAGACATCCCGAAACGCTGAGACTAATAAGTAACCGAGTGTTATCAGTGTCTTTCTCCGTCTTTAAAGAAAAATCCATATAAAGGAGTGTACTGACTACTGAGCAAAGCGCATGCAAAACGACGAACAAAAATTGGTTAAATTAAATTTAACGAGCTACAATTGTTTATATTACATAAAATAATAAGATGCCATAACGCGGCGAAAGGAAAACGCAGCACATTCGCTTCGTTAACTTTGTTGGCGGTCACTGTTTTTCTATGTTCGAGTACATACATATTTCTTATAAATTTCACTCTCGTCTGTTGATATTGCTTGAAATAAACGTCTAGTCGCGTCGCCAAGCAATGGCAGGGCGTCATAGTCGTCACCCTGAAAACGTCCCTGGCAGGGTGGCTGCTAGACAACAAGACAAGTTTTGAGGAGCTTTGTTATTGTTACGTCGAAATACATAAAGTTGCCGTAAAACGTCGCGTCAGCCTGAATCACGCAGAGCTCAATTCCGAAGCTGTCGCGAGATAAGGTTCATCTCGCGTTTCGCCGCCAGTGGTTCGCGTGCGTGAGTTTTGTGCGCTAATTACCG
Source organism: Sylvicola fuscatus (assembly GCA_026546915.1). Taxonomy (NCBI): domain Eukaryota; kingdom Metazoa; phylum Arthropoda; class Insecta; order Diptera; family Anisopodidae; genus Sylvicola; species Sylvicola fuscatus. The sequence continues at coordinate 2,214 of JANSTS010004298.1, read as the reverse complement.
ACCCCACGAATACGGACAGAGCTGGGCGTTGCACTAAACAGAATGGCAATGACACAAAGAGATTCCCAGCAGCCTCCGCGGCAGCGTGCGCGGATTCAAATCAATTATGCAGTAAAATTTACAGAATACGAAAGCTGCTACATTGAATTCCCAAAGCGAGAATGTCAGCAAACGACAGTTTCAAGTTTGCGGCCGGATCAACCAAACAACTTTCTCAATTCATCTCTGTTAGTGTTCTGATTCTTAAGCATATTCCTCTTATTGCGTGCGCTTACAAATTTTAACAAATAAACACGATTACTCACTCTTTCCGGCCATTTCAATATCAAGCTGGCATTGTCGTCTATCTTTTGCCGAGCAACTTCTTTAAGTAAAGTCGCATTGACATCATAAAGTAAATCGTTTGATGTTTATTTCGTTGCGAGCATATATGTGTTTTATATGAGAAACGACTCTGGAGTCTGGACGAATTCACAATTGCACAACAGTGAGTGGACGTGTATCATTTCGAGACAGAGAAATTCCAAAATACGATTACCACCGACTCCTTTTGTGTTATCTTTCTCAATCGTTAATCGATTTCAAGCTACTGAATAATATTTTGCAACCAGCAAGAAAAAAAAATCCTTTTCCAATTCCCAACAAACAGAGCAAACGAATAATAAGACAATTTCCCAAGAGAACCTCATTGTGTGGTGCCTATATAAGACACGGATTGACGGGATTCTATTCCCCCGCTCAGATAACGTCTATCGTTACACTAAACTTTAGCTGAAGTAAATGTCCATCTCGCATGTAAAGTGGCATCCTAGTTCTAGTAAATGTCAAGCAACAAATGCTACAACTTACAGAGGACAAGTTACTTTCTTTAACAGTTCCTGTGTAACTCGTCCATTAATAATGCTGATAACGATGGCAAAGTTTGCTCAAGGCTGCCACCCCCGCCAACCCCCTTTTTGGTAACAGTGTTTATATGTGTCGTTAAATTCAACAACAAAGGTGATTAATGTATTTCGTTTGTGGAGCCACGTATGCTCACAGGAAAACGTCTTAATTGTGGTACTTAGGGGTGTGCGGTTAATGATTGGAAAAGATTTGTGTCGTATGAAACTTGTTCTCGAGTACGTTATTACAGTACTTGACTAATGTAACGCTCTGCTCTTATGAGCAACATTTGTCAAATTAAAGCTTAACTTTTCAAGATACCGCACAGTCTTCATCACAACTTGTCGAGGCCAATATCTCACAAGAAATCCAACAAGAAAAAAACGAATTCCGACTGAAATGAAACCGCTCGCGCGAAAAACGAACGAAACGGTTATCGATTTGTATAATTCAGTTAAATTATATGAGTTTAGGCTGAGCACTGAACACTGGAATTGGGAGTTTGGGGAGCTCCATCCAGATGAATAAACGTGCTCCACCACGTTCGAATTCATACGCTAGTCGCATCTCGCTACTGTAAAGGACTTTGGATCCTTTCGTTTTTTTTCCATCTGTTTGGAATTCCAAGGCACATCGGCATTTTTTTTTTAAATGGCAAGGATAAGATTAACATTCCTGCGGAATAAATTATCGCTACCAGTTCCATTTCAAACTCATTTATTTTGAATGTAGACAAATTTAGAGCACAGATTTAATCTATGGGCCCCGGTCTTAAAAGTCAGCCAACATAAATTTATTTTATTTTATTTAATTGCAATATAATGGTTATTCGATTAACCGTAATTGCCGAAAAAAAAGAGGAAATTGGGAAAAAAACACACTTCTCCTAGGCATTACCGCACGTATACATTTAAGGTTCCATCCCCTAATTGTATTATGCTGTGTACTAGGGCGGTATAAGTGACGAAACGATGATAAAATACATAAATAAATCATTATTTCATTGGTGTAAGGACTATTAAAGTGATGCGCGTGACGCCTCGGTTCAACTTTAAGTTTAAATCAAATAGGACGTCGAAGATTCCCAGCTTATTGGGGACAGACAGTCTGCCATTTGCCGAGCAGAAGGTTGGGGCAGAGAGAATTCCGAAGAATGTCCCTTGTGGCGATTTGGTAATCAGTAAAGGATGTCAGGTATTTGTGTATTCGACATTATTTCATTAAGACGAAACGCTATCAAGTCAATTTCACAACATCATCTTTAAGAACGGCAAAAATCAAGTTACTATTTACAATCATAACGTATGAAAAGCTCATTATTTAAAATGG
>JANSTS010004287.1:0-13589 GCA_026546915.1 Sylvicola fuscatus | reverse complement strand
CAAAAAAATATTCTGGAAACTTAAAATAGTTGTTTAGCTGTCCACCCGTTTCAAACATGCAGATTTTGTAAACGAGTAGACCAATCGTTACCAATTGGTTTAGAATGAGGTTATCTAAGAATGTTATTTCCTCAAGGTCAATTTATTTGTTTTTAGAGTTTTCTTGAAAACGGCTCAAACAATATTTTTTTATTTTCTACATATCTTAAACAGCTTTACTTTATGCGTGTTTTGATATACATATCAAACATCTTTCGAATTTCATTTTAATTTATAACCTAGAAATCATTGTATATAAATTAAAAAGCCTTGAAAACCTGAAAAATGTTTGCTCTTTGACAATAATTTCTTCAACCCAATTGTACCAACAATTTTGCTTAATATGTATAAGTCTTGTATAAATCTTGACGGAGAAATAAAAGATGCAACAATTTTTTTTAAAAGGACACATCTGGAAATAAGGAAGGATTTGTTTGCTGTTATGTCTATGGATAAAATTTTGTGTATATTTTTCAACTAAGAAAGTTTTAGTAGATAAACTGATCTTTGAAAAATTCATGACATTCAAGGTAAAAAAAAATCTATTAATCCATATCCTTTCCTTTATATTCCTATGAGTCAAAGTCAAATTGTTGATGACATGTCATTTTTTGCGAAATTAAATGATTCATATAACAAGTAAACAACATATTAAATTTGTGATTTGTTTGTTGTTTCTATCATAATACTCATAAATTAAATGCATCACAACAAAGAAACTCAATCATCAATTTAAAAGAGACATTCTCAATAAAATCCGTCTACTTGATAAGCCACTTCACTATTATCAGGAAATAATCTTATGCTCCTAAAAATACCTTGAATGAATTGCACTTTTGTACATTCTTTATTGCATCAAACAATTAAAAATAATAATATTTAAAGAAACAAATAAATGTGGCGATAAAAAAAGTCGAAATTGGCAGACGGCACTGACAAATTTCACCAAATGAAAAGAAAAAGTAACTCAACACACTCATACACACCACCAAATGTAATTGCGCCAAGAAGAAAAATTGCCACACGGCACTATACAAGCATTCTTGCCGTCCTTTTCTTTCTCGCAAAGAATTTCTATACGATGCTGGTTGTCTCAAGTTAGAGCCGGTCACCGGCTTTTTGTCCACTCATCGGCGTGTGTGTAGTTCTGTTCATGTGTGCGCGACTCCGGCGATTTGTTGCAAATTTTAAGGGCGTGGTTGTGCATGTGTTGGAGTTTGTCAGCGCCGTCGACAGAGTTTTATGGCACAGGAAACACAAATCCACTGAACTAGATTCCTGTTTTATGGTTAGCGGAAATTTTGAACAAACGTCTTAAGTCTTGTCATTAATTTATTAAAATTTGATCTTCAAAAGTTAATTGTAATTTACAAAAATATACAGATGCATTTCGACACCACTTAACAAATATTCCTTTGTCATTTATGAGACAATTTAAACGGGAAATACCGACGTCACTTGAACCGATTTCTAAAGTTCTAAGAAGGCATCACATCAGCTGCCAAGCAATTACAGTTACATGTTTTCTTTAAAAAAAGAAGAGGATTTCTTAAAAACTAGTCACATTTATCCGCTACGAGAGGAAAATTCACAATCCGCAGTTCACAGCCATAATCACAAATGACCGTTCCACAATCCGGCAGTACGGTGATAATGCGTGGACACAGCTGCAGATTGGCACAATCGAGACGCACCTCTCGGGTCGGCTCGCCAGTCCGGACGTCCCACACAATCAGAGAGCCTAGAAACAAACCGAAAATAAAACCAAATTCACACAGAATCTTCAAAAAAATATTTACCTTGCTTTCCAGTGACAAGCAGCGACGGCGTCAACATCAACAGCGACGTATAAGGATGCGTCACATTGATGGTGTTCAGCAGATGCCCCTGGAAGCGCTCCCACACGCACAGTCGTTCATCAGCGCCCAGCGATATAACATAGCTGGGAGCGCACACCAGTCCCACAATGGCACCATCGTGCGCCTCAATGCTGTACATGCAAGCGCCAGTTATCAAATCCCAGACGCAGAGCAGGCCGTCCTGTGAACCAGATCCGCCCGTGCCGCTCTGGAAGTGATCAATGAAGAGGCACGTTATTGGGCCGCAGTGGCCGTGCAGTGTGTACACCAGACTTGTCTTCTCCAATTTAAACACTTTGAGCGTGTGATCCTGGCTGCCAGTGAAGACAGTGCCGCCCACCAGTGACATGCACGTTATGGGCTGCTGGTGGCCCTGATGCTGCAGCTCCAGCAGACAACGAATCTCCTCGGAGGCGTAGCAATTGTTGACGTTGGCGCTTGAGAAGCGAACGCTCGCGCTGTTTGTGTGCGGCGGCGGCGGCGCTATGGATGGATGATGGTATGACGACAGTGCTATGCTGCCAGTGGAACCTGTGCGAACGTGAGCTGAAATGAGAGAATATTAAGCAACGTTGATTGGGAACAGCGTCGAAATGACTTACTTCTTCGGTATGCGGACGTAAAGCCCCAGTCTATTTGACGGCCCTGATTGTAGGTCTCAAGGCGTAAAAAATCGACGCGTCCACTTAACCGCGCCGCCACCACTCGATCACCAGCCAAATGGACATTAGTGATGCCATGACGATTCGTTGAATGGTCTCCCTCATAAATGCACTGCAAAATATTTAAATTGTTTGAACTGAATCCGCTAAAAAACCATTGGGACTAACCTTTAAATTTCCAGTTGATCCCTCCCAAAACTCGAGACGTCCGTCGGCACAACCAATGACAATCAAATTGTCCAGGAAATCCAAACACCAAACCGGTGATCTGAACGATACTTGCGCCACATTTGGACCAAACGGTTCTTCCTTAGATATTTTATTTAGCCGTTGAAAACTGTATTCGAACCGACTGTTATAATCGTTGGCTGTTTTGGCATTATCCTGGTACTGTTTGTAACTTGGATCTTCATTTCGCACGATAAAAGCAATATTCTCACCGGTTCGGGCATCCCAAATTTTGACATCACCCTCCAGGCAAGAAGTCGCCACCATATTGTTGTCAATAGCCAGACACTCAATCCGATGGTCGTGCCCTCGCACGCGAATTGGTATACCTTCCATGACTCGTTGTGTCCTCACTTTACCCACGTCATTTTCGTTCCAGCTGGAGCGCCACTCCGCGTAATTCCTTGTGCAGATGCACCTGTAGAACACCACCATCGTGTAGGTCAACACAAACACGCTGATGGCGCACAAAATTGTGGCGAGGAAAATCTCCATCGGACTTTTTGGATAAAGCGGCGTATTACCCGGCGTGTAGGTCGCCACTTCGATGGGATCACGATCTGAAAAATCGATCGGATCTAGGGCTACCGCCAAGGCTTTCCACTGAAAGTGCTGGGCCGGCTTCTCGTCGTGATTACGCATGTCAATGGCCACCTCTGGCTGGACAGCGTGCGATAGTCGAATTGTGGGCAAGACTGTAACATAGCGGCCGCTCAGTGAGATGTTGTACTGCTTGAGAATTGTGGACCAGTGGAAGTTTGACAGATGAACGTTCGTCTCGTAGTCGGGATGACGTAGCTTTCGTATTTGTTCGGTAATATTGTGATATACCTCATCTGGAGCATTAGCATAGGACGTCTGCTTTGGTGGTGCTCGCCGCGCATTGACCACATCCAGAACAAGATCGTCACTTTTGTTTGTTAACGGAACAATTGGATTTTTTGTAGTTGCCGAGTATCTGGACGTTGTGGAGTTTTTTTCCATCAGGAAAATGTTCTCGAAAAAGTCAGAATTATAGATTATCGATGAAATCCAGACTATCATCCAAACCATAAATGCGCGTTGAAAGAGGCGCGTTCGTGCCCAGAAGTTTACAACAATAAGACGTTTTGGTATCTTCTTGTCTGCTGGTCCAATTTGACTTGGTGCAACCACATCAGTGGGTTGTTGATCCATTCCGGATAGCTTTGGATGAGATCTGGACCGATTGAGTACTTGTCTGGGCATTCGGACGCGTGGATGATGTTCATTTGAGCTCACCATTTTGGGTATGTGTTTTGCTTCGGCTGACAACTCAATCCGCTTAATGTCCATGGCTAAGACGGTGGAAAACAAAAGCATTTGCAGAAAGAAGTCAGACATTAAGCCGACAATGGCGAAGATACAAAACTCCTGGATTACTGGTACGAACGTGGCCAAACCAATGGTCAGGATTGTTATTTCTGTGAGTAGCGTCTTTGAGATGGACCATCCTTCCTTGCTTAATCCTTGGGCCACACGAATTTTCACGTCAAACGTGTCATCCGTTGAGACGACACTTTTTGTAATGACTAGAACATTTTCCAGACCCACTAAGATCACCAGATACGGAAAAACTCCTTTCGATTGCATGGATATGGTTAGACCAAAGAAAAAACACAATCCCAGTGACATTAAAAGACTGCCCAGCACCGTGATTACGGCACAAGTGGCCAGAACCAGTCGTGACTTGATAATCTCAATTTTACGCACCGAAAAATAGACGTACATGAAGAGCAGCACGAACGCTGTCAGAAGCGGCAGAAATTCCAGGGCATTAAATTCGCCTGGGTAGTAGACGTACATCACGGATGAGCGGCCAGTCGGTTCGGTGGGCTGGTGCAATGGATAGAGCTCGGTCAGCTTCTCTTTCAGTGAGCTCAGAAAGCTTTGATTGTTCTCTCGCAGGACAAGTGTGACAGCGTACTGGATTATTCGAGGGCGGACACGGATGGGATAACGCTTGAGGCCAGTGTCTCTCATTGGCATTCCGAATAACATTTCAGCGGTTGATATTTTTGTTTTTTGGATGTTCTTCAAGAATAAAATAAGAAATAATTAATTCGAATCGTTTTTTAGGATAGTAATACTCACATGATGCTGGAAAATTGTATTCAGGATGCTGTCATCTTTGTTAAACGTTAATGGACTTTGCTGCCAAAAATTAGCTGGCGATAGAACCAAACAATTGTACTCTGGGAACGACAAATCCCCATTAGTGGGTCGCTTGACATTTTCAACGTGAAGACAAATGTCACCCAAATTAATGTTTCTGTAAGCAAGATAAAAAATTACACCTCAAATCAATTTGGTCTGACAATTCTATTTACGACTCATTGTCCTCGTGATTCCTGATGGCTTCAATAAGTTTAAACACCTCAAAAAGCGGCGCACGAAACGCGTCACTTTGTATCATATTGCTTTGCCAAGGCGCCACTAACGTCCTTAGCGTGATCTGCTGCACATAGACAAATGGATCACTTCTGGCCCACGGAAAAGGCGGCTCAAATGTCAGTTGCGTCAGGTTGAAGAAATTCTTGGCCGCATTTTGTGTGGTATCATTGTGTGCCTCCTCGCCGGTGTAAGGCAGAATTACTTTGGTCGGTATTGTGCCTGGCAGCGGGATGTTCAGCAAGGGAATGCACGAGAACACCACCACGACAATAGCGATGCTGGTGGCGCATGTTGGATAGCTGGAGAGGAAGAGGCCGTGCTTGTAGTACCAGCCGGCTACCTTCGAGGGCAGGCCGGCTTTTTGGGTATCCTGTCGTCTCTGCTGGCGATCCGACAGAATTGGGGCCGGCGATATTGACATTTGACGTCTCTTTTTCTTAGCAGTTTCTTTACTTGTTTTCCTCTTAAGATTTAATTCCTTCTACGTGGTTAATTTGGCGCAGGTTTTGTTTGTGTGTCGAGTTTTGTAGATTTGTATTCAATTTCCAGCCAGGTCCATGCAATACGATGACTTCCTTTGACTGGATTGTTGGGAACTTGTATTCATAAAGATTTGTACTTTGGATTGACGGTTCATTTTTCTTGTCGTTTTCAAAATTTCTTAAGAAATTCGAAATATTCTTATGTTCTATAAAAATATATTTTGACTGGCTGAGGCACAATTCAGGTCACAAAGGATTCTATAAAGATTGATCTTCTGAAAATGATACAAAATTTTGTCATTATTAACAAATTTTCACCACAAATATGCCGTTACAATTTCAATTTCTTAGTTCAAAAAGCTTCCCACCGTTGATTATGCTGAAAAACTATCTTAAGACAAACAAAGGACGTGTCTCATTTAAATAGAAACTGTAAATTCAAGTTTTCTTAATAAAATATGTTTCTTTATTGATTAAACAAAAAGGTTACAAGACGCCCGAGAAACGTTCACTTTATCCAAAAAATAAATAAATTACAATTAAGGAACTTACAAAAATACATCCTAACTCGACAAACGTCTTTTCTAAATCTTAAGACGAGACTTTCAAAACAATAATAAATTTAATTTTAAACGGAATCATTTAGCGTCTTCATTTTAATGAAACACCTCAATTGCTTGTCTCAAAACTTGTTTCGTTTTTCATTTCTTAAATGTCACTCTTGGAGGAGAGCGCCGAATAGCCAACGGGTATCTCCTTCAGTTCGGTACGCAGGCAGAGGAATTCGCCAGAGACACACATAATGGTGGCGCAGACGGCGTTCAGCAGCCAGAACGAGGCGGTCGACGGAAACGCCGAGCTGTACCACCAGCAGATGAGCAAGTGGACACCGTGAAATGTACAACTGAAATCAAGGCACAGCTTTGTGCGGCGCACAATCAGCCACAGTAATATGGCGCCGGCCAGTGAATTCAGCACGAAGGCGCATATGACGAGGCGGCCGCCCACGTCGGTCACGTGTATCTCACGGAATTCGAACAGATAGTCCAGCCGGTGGCGGTGGTCCGTCTCGAAAAATAGATTCAGGATGTATGTGACAGCGCCAAGGTTGACGTACAGTAAACTCTGCATGGCGATTATTTGTGAAATGAGCAGCAGCGGGTCCCATTGGGTGCTGCGAAAGGAGCCCGAGAGCATTGTGTGGCCCTAAAAATGGTTCAGATGGTCAGTTAATTATGTTTTTTTTTTTTACAATTATTTGTTTTGTTAATAAGATATTTGAATATCTGAGACGTTGTAAGAGATGCGGAGCGAGATAGATTTAGTTTTAACAAAAAAAAAATTAAAATTTGACCTTGAACCATAGAGCCTTGAATTGACCTTGACAATAATTTGACAGAACAACAGCAGCGATAAAGGAATTCGAAACGTCAAGAATCGTTTTCACGAAGTTTAAAATTAGCCACAATAACTCATTGTCAAGGAATTGAAGATGTTTTGTTGTGAGTCGTGAATCCGGAAGTCAAGACGACACCACAACAAAAGCGTCACATTTAAAACCAATTGACATTAAAAGGGCCGTCTAATGTGAGATGATTGCCTTGAACTCAGCCTCTTATAGCCATCTCGCGCGTTTTTATCGCCCGCTCGTAAACATAACAAAAAAACATGAAATAAGACTTTAGTCACCACAATTAGACAGCGTCAACGTGGAAATATGCGACAGACGGAAACAAAACTGACAAATTTGCCGGCACAATTCCCGGAATCTTAAAGCAACGCGCGACATGAATCACCGTTTACCTTTTATTTACTGCAGCTGCTGTGGTGCTAGTTTTTTCCTCAGCAGACACGTCTTGACACTGGCAGACAGCAGCGAGAATCTTAAACACAAATGCGAAAAACAGAAAAAAATCAATACCAGCAACTATGTCAATTAATCCGTCAATTAAAATCGATTGGCAGAGACCCACAGCTCAGTTTTAATTCAATTGCGTCACACAACTATAGCCACATCAATTGTGGTCAAAATTAAAGCAGTTTGCTATCTGGACACTGTGTCAGCGTCCTATGGATGATAAGACGGCGCTGCCGAATGTGAGTTGTGATTAAGTGGCGCTGTCTTGATGCGTTTTCGCCAATTAGAAGTCGTAATCAGCACGCTTGTAAATACAAGATATGTGCACTTTTCCATCACTCTCTGGAATAACCTCAAAATCTTGGACATCAAATTTTAATGGAGTGTCAGCCAGCATTTGAGGAATTTGGGAGGTTAATAAAACATGTAAATATGACTTGGAAGTTGATTCGCAGAAAACGCATATTCTTAGGAATGTCGTACGCACACAAGATCGCGGCTCTATGCAATCAGAATATGCTGAAACGTCACGGCTCGCATGCGCAGTTGCTTCGTGTGTTGCGACTGTAAGCGGGTTTAGGAACAACAGTGGATGGGTTTTCATTACTTTTTGGATTGACTTATGTTGGTGGCGCGTTTTTCAGCAGCTGATGCACTTCTGGACACTTATTTTAGCACTTTTTGTTGGCGATTTCTGTCGGAACTTGCACAGTTTTTCCTCGTTTTCTTGTCTTTGCAGTCGCGCAAATACTGCAGCTTCTTTTATTTCTTTGCAGACTTTGTATTTTTATAATTAGACATGTGTATTTTGTGCATAAATAGCGCAATGACACCTGTCACTTGTGAAGTATTTACATAATATATATATGTTATACTGTAGCACTTTGTAGCGCTTTTTTTGGCGGGAATTTGTATTCTTAAAGATTTCACAGCAATTTTTTATTAATTTTTAAAGAATTTCAATGCAATTTTTGTATGTAATTTCAAAATAATTGATTATATTTTAAGTTATTTTACAAGATAAGTGCATTTTAATGAATTTACTTATTCACTTTAATGCTTAAATACATTTTTCCCTGGATGGTCTGCTTCACCGGATTGATTTTCTTCAAGATCTGTGTCATTGTCTCTACCAGTTTCTCACTAGAGACGCCAGTCTTTTTATTCTTGAACTTGGTCAGAAGCTCTGTGGTGGTCATCGGCTTTCGCATCAAATAACGACGAACAGCTTCTTCAGTAATTCCGTAATCACTAAAATTTCAACAAAAAAATTAGTCCTGCTCATCCTTTTCTAGACAATATAAAACAACTCACTCCTTGCTGGTGCCGCTAACAACGCCTGAAAATGAAGGAAACGACGGAGCATCCAAGCGAGGCTTCTTTGCCGGCGTATTACTGGGGCTGTTGCTGTTCTCAGAGACGCCCAATCCCAAATCAGACGGCATTGAGTTTTGTTTGCGTTTGTTCGACTCCAGCTGAGTGACGCTGGGAGATGCTGAACGCGAATTATTACCGCTATTGTCTTTCTTCTTCTTCTTAACCTCAATCTCAGAATCAGAGCTGTCGCCACTGCTGCCACTTGAAGAATCTATTAAAAATAATGTTTTGATTATTATCAATTTATTGATTGATAGGTTCAATTTACCTTTCTTCTCTTCCTTACTCTTCTTCTTGGTCTTCTTTTTCTTTTTGTCCTTAGCTTCCTTATTTTCCTTTGCCTCCTTGGCTTCTTTCTTCTTCTCCTCCTCATCTTTGTCTGACTCATCGCCAGATTTCTTCTCTTCGTCATCTGAATCCTCGTCTGAGGTGAGGAGCTTTCTCAATGCATTCTCCTCCGCTACTGAGCCCATGTCCTTGTCGATCTTTCCCTCTGGATCCAGCTCTTCTTCACTTGAGTCTGAAATGTAATCCAATTCGCGACCTTCCTCATCTCCATCATCAGACTCCTCAACCGCTTCATCATCTAAATCGCGTTTCTTTTTCTTCTCTGGAGCATTCTTTTTCTTCTTTTTCTTTTCATCATCACTGTCCTTGTCCTCTTTCTTGGTCTCCTCGTCAGAATTTGAGTCAGACTCATCGTCCGAGTCAATCCACTCGTCCATGTCGCTGATTTTCAATGCTTTACCTTTCTTGGCATTTTTAATAGCTGAATCGTCAGGATCTTCAGCTGCATCTTCATCACCCTGGTTATTATAATAATAATTATTATTAGGATAAGAAAGAACTTCACAAAACCATACCTTCAATCTCTTCCTTAACATAAGAGAGAAATAATTCAAGACTTTCTTGCGCTTGCCGAACTCCAATTCTGCCTCTTCTGCTGACAGCGCCTTGTAACGCTGAATTGGCTGGAAATTGTACCACTCGTGCAACGGGTACGCCTCAATGGCGCCATCAGGTGCATGAGTAAACACATAGAAAGCGGCATTCTCACCGACGCCACCCTCTCGAATACCACGGAACTTCTTGCCCGTTTTACCGCCAACCTTAAGGATCCATGGCTGAGCTTCTGGCTTGTACTTCTTGGCTATTATTCCATACTTTTTACGACGGACTTCTTCGCGAAGCTCACGATTATACTCAGAACCTGCTCCAAATCTTGTGGGTACAAATTTAAATTTTAGGTTATGATTTTTTATTTAATTTTAGTGACTCATCTTAAGTTCTAGATTAAAAATATTGAAGTTGGGTTAAAATATGAAATGAATATCGGTGACTTACTTTGGTGTGTCCTCATCCATGCCACGGAACTCTTTCAAGTTATTCTCACGCTCCATTTTGACGTTACTCCATTGGGCGAAATCCACATTCAGGGTTGCATTGTAACGCATCACATGGTGACGCTTCTTGAGGTTCTTGGGAACGCGGATTGTAAACTCCTGCACCTTCTCGCCAGGTGCTGTTGGTCCCTGGTAGTTACATTTATGAAATATGAAGGCAAATTTCCTCAGTAAAAAGTTATATTTACCTGAACTGGACGTCCTGATGTGCTAGCCATTACGGTGAAAGGCTAAGTGGTGGAAGGAAAAGACTTTTTATGTTCCTAATATTTTATCTGTGAAGATCAATGTTAGAATCAGCTGCGTCGCGAAAACAAAACACGTATCAACTATCAACCCAGCGAATCGCGAAACGTCTCAAAAGCGGTGCTAATTGCTGTTCAACTGTTTGGGGCTGCCATTGCTGGGAGAGTTCAAATATATATCTATAGATATAAGATTGAAAATGTATAAGTCTACTCCATTGGCTGCGTTCTGTTTGAACTTTTTTTAACGGCAAGGGTTTCTAATGAAATCAGAATTCTAGCTACCATAATCCATGTTCTAAGATTGGCGCTGGGTCTACAGTTTAGAATGGAATAGAATTAGAAGAGTCACAGTTCAGTCTTTGGTAATCATATGGCAACATATTTAGCATGGTCAATAAGTCGAGGGCAAAATGTAAACAATTCAAAAAATCAACATTTATAATCATTACTAGCCGTCAATCAAACGGATGACGATGTTGTTTTCAATAAAGTGTTATTGAAATAATTGAGTAATAAATATTGCAAGTCAAAAACAGTTCTGCGACGTTTCTTAAGATGACAAGTGAAATTCAGTTCAAAGTTAATTACAATAATTTATGGTAATTCTTTTGAATTTGAAGTTGGAAGAAGCTCTAAAGAAGGCGGTTCATCTATTATCATCTCAAGCACAAAAAAAAAGAGTTTTTCTTAACGGAAGGAAATTAAAAATGCACATTTATCAGATTCAGTTCCTGTATATAAATTCATTTAACAAATAATTAAATATTAATTACTAACGGAGACCTAACAATATTCAACTCAATACCACCTTCAGCAGCAATGATAAGAGCCTTTTTATCCAGCTTCATCTCCTTCGGTGTCGAAGCGCACGGAGTCAGATAATGGTTCTTCATAAAGTTCACCAGTCCAATTTTTGCCTGCATCAATCCAAATCGTTCCCCAATGCAATTGTGAGGTCCCAATCCAAAAGGCATGTACGCATTCGTCTGTTTGATTGCCTCAGGAGCAAAACGTTCCGGATCAAAGGTGTTGGGATTCGGAAAATATTGAGGATCGCGCTGAATTGAGAAGGCTGGAATCATTACCGGCATTCCTGCAGGAATCGTAAAGTCAGCATACGGCTCCAAGGAATAGCCTTTTTCTGTAGTCGGGGGAGTGCAAATTCGATCGAGGAATGGAAGTGGTGGATACATTCGAAGAGTTTCTACAATCATTTTTTTGTAAATATTTTTTAATTCTTAGTACTAATTAAAGATACTCACCGCTGAGAACCATATTCAGGTACGGCATGGCCTGAATATTATCGTATGTCAGTTGTCCTCCGTGTTCAATTAACGTTTGACGAATTTCTTCTCGCAGCCTTTTCTGAATGTCAGGCTTCTTTGACATCTCGTACATGGCAAATGACATCGCTCCCGAAGACGTTTCGAAGCCAGCTGTGAAGAAGACGCCTGCCTGAGCGACTAACATGTCACCCTTAAAAACAGCTTCGTCCAAATTGCCTTCTTTCTTCGCCTTGTCGTCATTTTTGAGTGTAATTAAAATGTCAATTAAATCGTTTCTGGTCTCGCCACTGGTTTCTCTCTGAGACATCACTTGATTAATTGCTGAACGCAGGAAGTGAGTAGTCTCTTCGGAAAACAGTTTGAACTTAAAGAACGGAATCACTTCAGGCAAGAAGAAAATGGAGCTAAACTCAATGGCCCGTTTAAACGTAAAGTTGAAGACACGTTTCCCATGTTGTCGGAATTCAGCGTTCGGATTCTTGATGCTATTCGCCTGGACCCCATAGGCACAGGTGGCGATTACATCGGTGGTATAACGGGCACAAATCTCCTTAATTTCAGTTGTAACGCTATTGGTGTTGGGGTCCACTTTTAGGGAGCACAAATACTGATCCAGTTCGATGCCACACTCGTTCACAAGACTGAACATTTGCTTCATTTTTCCACTGGTGAACATCGGTGTCAGGCGATGACGGATTTGACGCCATAATGGATTTCGGACCAGGAAGAGATTGTATGAACCGAGGGAGTCACTTTTAGGATCCGAGTGGGTATGTCTGTAGACAATTTCGAATTTATTGGAAAATTTATTGGTAGAAATTCTTTTAGTTTATTAATTAACAATATATATCACTGATCACCGCCACAAACTTTACCTGTTAGAAAAGTAATTAAAGTCCTTAATTAGGACCTTCTTAATTAACTCAAGATCCCGGATGAATATTGCTGGTTTATGAAAAATATTAATTCCCACAAAAGGCTGGTTTTTGCTTTTTGGGTGGAAATAAATATCGTTAAACATGTCGGCGGCACATTTTTTCATCGTTAGAGCATCACTGATATTTCCCAATAGGAGATTTCCGGGTATAAACGGAAGCCCCACACGTTTCCAGTACCGACTTCGATGCCGAGCCCACAGGAAAAAGGCCACAAACGCGACTAAGAACAACACAAACATATACTGCAAGTACACGGACTGCAGAAGCGAACCCATATTGTATTGTTCTTATTTTATTTTATTTTATTTTTGTAAAGAACTGATTAATATTAATAACGTTTCACAATGAAATCTGGTAGACAACTAAACGGATTGTAGGATCAAACCGTCTCTTAAATACTCTATTTACTAAACGAAGATAATCCGCGATAGAGTCCTACAATATAATTGATAATGTGCAACACGCACGAGTGGGGTGGCAATGCATCGTCACTTAATTAGATTGCGTGCATCATGAACGACAACAACTCTTGTTGACATTTAGGAGTTCACCTTCACGATATCTGCTTCTAAAAAGCTGAGGTGTATCTAAGTTAAGGTATTTTGCATCATATTTGATGTCTTTAGCAGAAATAATAATTTATCTTTGCTATCTATTTGTATTTGATAATGAATGATAAAACGCTTTAATAAAGCACAAAATCTTCATATTATGAATGAAAAATGAAAAGGTTTCAATTTAACTGAAATCTAAAAATTAAAGACATATTTAAGTAGTACCTATTTTTAAAATAGCAC
>JANSTS010004276.1:11068-27470 GCA_026546915.1 Sylvicola fuscatus | reverse complement strand
TTAAAAGAAGTAGAGAATATATACCTTTTATCCTTCATAACTATTGTACATATGTATGTCAATAAAATATTATGTTACAAGTGAAAGTTTCGACGCATACAAAAGGGAATGTTCCTGACTGTTGAGAAGGCCTTGAAATAGCCGCGCCCTTGTGTAACATTTGCGGCTAACGATGAGCTTCAAATCGGCCGTTAAAACGGTAAAAGTTTCGCTCATTCACCATCAATTTTGTAAATTTTCCAACAACCACCACTCTTACATCATCCCCAACAAAATAAAGACGTGCTTCTTGCTGCGCCTTGGCCACATCCGAAAGACGACAGAAAGGCCGGGGAAAGAAGGAACATTTAAATATCGCATGCCCTAAAAGGCACAGGGAAAAGCCCAAAGCACAGAAAATACCAATTGAAATTCCTCGCCAATCGTCAGTGTCGTTTTATTTTATTCGTTTTTGTGGCAATATTCTGCGTGCGGCCGTGGTATACGAATTTGCGTCATGTAAGAAACGTTTGCGCTACATATGACTGTACGGCTGTCAGGATCAGCGCAGAAAAATCATGGTCCCTAAAGGATTATTTGAATGGAAAATTAAATGTGAGCGAGTTGAAGAAGAGCTGAGGTAACGCAAATTAGGCACGCGCTTCCACGTTTAAAGTGCGGCAAACATATTAGACGCCCGTCACATTGTACACTGCGTGGGCTGCAGTAAATGGCATACCTGGCAGGCGAATACGCCAAGGATGCCCGTCCTTGAACTTTCACATTGCGCCGTATATATCTGTATCCGCTGTCAACGCAAAAAGCAATTGAAGGCATATTAACGGTGACATTGTCGTCAAGAGCTGGCGCGGCGCGGCGCGACGTTGCACTTTTCAATCCTTTTGTTATATTAAACATAAACACATTTTAAGGACGCCCATTTGAACGCTTTTATTAATACTATTTTTGGGTGAAGTGCTGTTGAGGGCTATCGAAGATAAGTGTGTCTCGTTTTTCATCCTCCCACTGAGAGTTGCAAACTCCACCTGTGTAGTACGGGTCCTTTTGTCCTTGTCGTCATTAACAGACCACTTTATTTGACCCTCTGTTTTGTACATTTGCAGTTTGATTTGAATGTTTTCAATACGTCCACCGAGAGAATAAATTAGGATTGAATACATTTTACATAAATTCGACTATATGCTCATAAAAACATACCATGTCTATGTCTCATCAAAGTACTTTAATAACTTTTCTCGACTCACGAATATATTGCCCTTTGGATACACGATTCCACTTTCACA
Source organism: Sylvicola fuscatus (assembly GCA_026546915.1). NCBI lineage: Eukaryota > Metazoa > Arthropoda > Insecta > Diptera > Anisopodidae > Sylvicola > Sylvicola fuscatus. The sequence goes on along the minus strand of JANSTS010004276.1, from coordinate 26,187 downwards.
CTGTTATAAGACAAAAATAGACATAACGATTGTATCATCTTTGATATGTCTCTAAGGAGTAAGTCAACATCTTGGGCGTTACGTGTTTTACTTAGAATTTTCTTATGCAAAAGCTTTGTATTCTCCAGACAGATGGTGATGCAAAGCCCATCAAAATAACTGCACTGATGGGATCTTATAGAGTGGCCCACGATAGTTGAGCAGCAACTTTCGCGCACTAACACCAATTTGTATATGAAATGCATAACAAACTGTGACATTTTGTCCCTTGACTTTGTATTTGATTTAAAGTACGAGTACATGAGAAAAAAAAATTATTCTTACGTAATCCATTGAAGGCCATTTTGATGGCAAAAGCGCTTGCTAAAATCACAATTCAAATGAATGTGGAAGGAAATGCCAAATGGAATGTTTTATTGTAATTGATGGAACAATATATACAACAGAATGTAAAACAATTGCTTTCCGAGCCTTTCAGCGTAAAGAGAATCGAATGTCATTAAGTCGATCTGTTTCTGAAAGTCCTTTTTACAGATTTGTTTTTTCAACCAGCACCAATTGAAAATGTAGACAATTGATTTGAATCACGACTTTTGTATCAACGGACTATTATGACATCGAACCGAAGGGATGCTGTTGTAATTGAAGGCGCGGGCACACTTTTGCATATTTCAAGGACAGCTTTTATAACATTTCAATAATTTAGTGGAGAAAAAATTATATTAATCGTATTAACGACTTTCAAGTCACCTACTTTCTTAAGCTTAAGGCATATGGAATTATAAGTATGTGACAAAACATGACGACTGCAATAATTAACTAATCCTCTCTTCAGCGTAAGTCACAATCGGGACGACATCGTTAGCAACTCTTAATCTGTACGCATAAGTGTCAATCACTGTATGGACTTAATATCTTATTAAGTCTGGAAGGCTTATCCACCGGCAGCTATATGAAAGTCAATTAGATTTATGACGCATTCAGTCCTTCTATGCTGTTCAAAACAATATGCCCAATAAAGCACTTTGCCTGTTGAAAGGATACTCATTCCCTGCAACACTTTATTGATTTAACTAACCTTACTAAATGCTAACATGCTAAAGTTTGAGCACAAGTTACCCCATTCCTTGAAGTTAGTTCTGTGCGATTGCTGGGACAGATTTTTGGACTGCCACATCCGATTTTACTAAAGACATACCCGTATGGCCCTAACAATGCGTGGGACTTTTCTTATAATGTGACACATAAAAGTGTGATGAAGAGCACATATTCTTATTGGTGTGGGCAAATTGACGCTCAATTTATTTCCCCACTGTTTCGTCGTTCATTTTTGTGTATGGATCATCAGTTTTATGGTGTCTTTCCGGATGGCGTTCATCATATAGTGACACGAATAAAGGGACGCGTCTCACCAGCTCTGTCACAAGGACCGGGCCAAGCTGGTGTGCGAGCCAACAAACTCACATAATATGCACACATATCCGAAAATAACCCTGGGGCCAGTAGTTAACCTTTTCCTTCCTGTTGTGGATTCATACGCGTGAAGCCATCACAAATAATAAAATGAAATCGGACAGCTATACTCGGTGATACATATGTATGAAATGTTTATCGAAGAAGGTGGGCATGTCTGGTCGAAGGGGAGCTCAAAAGTTCTTTATTGTCAAGATAATTTAATTTGGATGAAGCTTCATGACATCCAAGTTCAAGGGTTTCTACTGAAATAAATCCGTTCACGCAGAAACGTCATCGTTTGTAGAACATAAAATTCAATATCGCGAAGATGAAAATTCACAAAATTTATTAACTTGGGCGTTTTATGAAAGAAAAGAAAATTAAATGACTGCTGGTAATGTTCAACACGTTTAAATTATGATTGAAACATATTTATGACACGATAAATTCGAGTTTGTGCTGAATCATAATAAAAGCTTCCAATCACACGGTAATATGATTTTTATGCGCCCGTATGAACATGCTCATCAACTTCGATTCGGAGAGGTCAATTAATTATTTACCTGTCAACGTGATTTTATTAGAAATGGGCTCCAGTATGATAGATAGTTATTCTAAAAAGGACGTCTGAGTCTGAGGACTTATACTTCATGATTTATGTCAATAAAAAAAAACGATAAAATGTGAGTCCTCAGACAACTAGAGAAGCATACTTTGCGCTTAAATCAATGATGGCTTTTAACATGGACAGGTGAAACACGCTCCTATGAAAACATGCCCACTTTAACATTCGCCGCATGCATGTTTTTGAATTATTTATTAAATAATTTCCGATTAATCAATTTCCCTGAATGCCTAACCGTATCGCACAGCACAAGGATTTACCGAAGATGGAAAATATAATAAGATTTCCATCCACACATTAATAATTCGTGATGCAAATGAATAAAGTGTTCATTTTCAAGGAAAACACACCCACCAGAAAAAGCCAGCCGTACTTGATGGATGAAACGCGCCCTGTGATAGTAGAAATGTAAGACGCTAAATTTATTAAATAAAAATGCAAATCAAAGTCGAGAAATAAATTAAATTATTCGACAGCGAGTAGAAAGATATATTTTTGGTTGAATTTATGCTGAAAATTTCGCAACGTCAAGCTTAAGCAGCGACTGTGGGTGCGCTTCGGAAGTGCTTTTAATGGATTCGCTTTTCTTGTGGAAAAATGTGAAGCTGCACCCGGAATGCAGAAGTTTGGCTGAACGAATTTTTTTTTTGTGTTAGCGACTTTTCCTGCGTAAAGGCGATCCAAAAGCAACTGCATTCCGAAATAAAATAAAGTAAATTGTACTTACAAAATGGCTTTAGAATTTAAAATGTTTAAAAAGGATACAATCTCAGTGATCCAGTTTTGTCGCCAATAACCAAAAGCTTTTGTACCGGATCATATGCTAGCGATGTTGGTGAGTTCGGGAAGCCATGTCGAAACGTCTGCAAGAGAATAGAAATTCAAAATTAATATTAAAATATTAGCATTTCAATAAAATAAGTTTTTCAATCAGCATAGCAATGCTATGTAGAGTATTAGGACTTAGGATATATGTACACATTGTACAACCGGATGCCGCATTTTAAAAATGCTCACCCACAAATACCACATAAGCTGTTCATTTCCGCTCTGCGTCAGTCGATTGCATGCATAATGAAAGCAGACGTGTGTGGACACCAAGCGGGGCGAGCTCATGAAAAGCCCCGAATAACAATTTTTGCAAGTTCATTAAAAATGTGCCGCATTTACATATAATTACTGTCTTTTTTTTGTTGCATAACCATAAGTGAGGACGAGAGAGGGAAAGAAAGGAAAGTCCATTGCCGTGGGCAGGAATTACTCGTGCGCTACCGAATGTAAGTATATTTAATTTTTTGCAGTGTCAAATTCCTGAGTATGTGCGGCATTCCCATCACGATTTCATGTAAAGAATTATTTGCCATAATGTTGTGGATGAATAGCGCCAGACACATGCACGTGTGTTGAAACGGTAAATATTTGTGAAACAAATTGATAAAATGATATAAACATAAATTGATCAAACCATCTCACCGCATAACACAGAAAAGCAAATGTGGGGGATGAAATTGTGCGTTATTCACACGAACTTATCTGCCTTGTCCTTTGGCGACATACAAACGAATGTGAATATCGTATATGCTCACGATAGCATTAAGATTATGTTGGCGCATACGAACGAAGGATGTTGACACTTTTAGACTACTCTTCCTTCAATTCGGTATCAATATATTTTTACAAAGAAAACATTTCAAAAGAATATTGTAAAGGATATAAAATTCACAGGTAAAAAGTGCATATGTCAATAAAATTATATTTTTTCCTGTTTCAAATTTGGTAATCAACATTTCAAGTTTTCACTCATTTTCAAACCATAAAACATGAAAAATTTTCATTTTCCATAACCGCGTACAATAATTCACTGCAAAAGTATATGAGTTCAATTTGAATAATAAGTTATGTTTCAAACGTATTGCCGGAAATTCAATTTCATAAATATTACTGGCAGACTTTTGAAAATGAATAAACAGCGACTCAAAGAAATTTATAAACATATACACAAGTTTATGCGTGCATTACGATGGAGAAAAGTATATACTAATATTAGGACGATGATATTCATCACTTCTCGTACTTCTCTAAACATTAACGCACCTGTTACCTACCATGAGTTATTGAAATACATCAGCTTATATAACCACGTAAATTAACCGAAAGGTAGACTCCCTCCACTCCCACCAAAATGAAACAGAATCATAAACACATCCGCACACGCAAAATAAGAATATATACTTCGACAGGGCAAAACCACCCTAGGCCGATATGGCACTACACCCTGCGAATGTATGCTTGTACATAAACTGACACTCAAACCCAACCGTGCACATTAGTAAAATGTCTGCAAGATGAGCATGAAAATTAATCAGAAAAAAATATATATAATGTTAATGTGTTTGAGTTTAATTATTTTAATGAAAGCGTCCTTTGCGTTCGCTCTCGTCCTTTGCGGCAATTATGTATGTGTATCATGGTTCCTCGTGACTATATCGCTGTACAAAAAATAATAAAAACTAATTACCCTACACCGTGTGCACCGCACTGTCGCACAGAACAAGAAAAAGAAGCGCCGAGATGTAAAGTGTTAAAGTATACACAGATTCGCCACGTGTTGATTTAAAAAAATTCGACGTCATTTAATTGTTTGCCCTTGGTTGTCGTCTTTTTGAAGTTGGCTGCAAATGATTCACAGTTGACGCTTTTGCAGAAGCCCTCTAATTGTAAACTCTATTTCGTATTAAAGCTTATGCCATAAGACCGAGGCACGTACTCACAAGTCACACATCGAGGGCGTGAGACACTCAAAAGCCGTAGGCATGCCCAAGCATAATTTTGTGCCAGATTAGTTCTATAATTCGGCCCATACAAGGACCGAAATCGAATGCTGTGCGACAATACTCTGGTAAATAAGACATTATGCATCTTATTAAAAAAAAAATGCATTTGCCTGACATTGGTATTAATATATCCGCCAGATAAGATGTATAATGTTAATGATAAAAAGTTTTTTTCTAAGTAAATTTAAATTGCACGTACGCCTTTAAGCAAAAGCTTTTGAAAAAGCATACAAGTTTTAATAACATTTATACTTTTTTGAATATATAACGAGTGCAAACTTTCTTAGTGAGGAGGCACTGTATTAAGAAAAACTTCTGTTTCAATAAAACAATTTGGAAGAGAAAATTCAACACTTTTCTTGAAATTATGAAGAAAAACTTTTATTTTGGATTTTTTATATGTTAAGCATTGTGCTCTGTTTCACGCTAATTACTTGCAACTAAATCATGACATTTAACTTTACGGAAATATTGATAAACATGAAAAATTCGAACGACTGCTTGCGAAATGGGTCGAAAGCAATGTAACTTGACAAATCAATCATCTGATAAAAAAACACAAGATATCCGCTACTCTGTTGCTATATTTGCAACACATTGTTTCGTTCATGACACACAATATGTGACCACAACCCACCCACAGACCGGAGCAGCAAAAAGCAGTTGAGCGAAATTGGATTCAGCCGCAAGCAAAGGAATTATGTGCATTAGATGTATTATGTTTTGTGCGTGTGAAGTTCTCTGTTGAGCATACGAGAACGTCGCTTCAGGCTGACATGTCTTCAGCAAAAAGTATTGTCTCGAAAGTATTAGTTTGTCCTTCAGTTCACTGTAAAAGATCAGAGCCATATTTTCCTTGATATCGGAAAGCATTTCACTTAGACTATATATAGCCGAAAGGATATGTATTGAGCAGGCTGGAGAGCCTATTATTCCCAATTATCGAGTGGCGGATGTACCAAACAGTCTGCAATTCGCTGTTCAACTTAATAGCGAGTTTTACACACATTTATCTCACCCATTCTTATTTCATTAGTATTTTTTCATTGAAGTATACGAGTACACAGAAATAAATATAAATAAATAGATGTTAAGGACGAATCGATGAGTTCATCTCGTCCCACATGAGTGGATAGCGAAATGGTTTGCACTATCGCCCAACACATGGAGCAGTGCTGGGGCAGGCGACCCCGATAGATCTCAATGGTCGTTGGGCGAAGCTGAAGGACGAACAAAATGAAACTCTCTCTGAGTGTAATAAATTCGCTATCAAGTCAGTCTGCACGTTTATTTTCGATGCCCTCATTTCAGGGAGTCAGAGTTAAAGCTTTTTGCGTCGTGCTTCCTTTTTTTTTGGTCTGCACACCATAAGATTTATATCGGACGCAGGACATAAAGTTCGCGTGAAATTTTCTCTCATCTTTTATCAGCCTAACATTCACATATTTGTGATAAAAGTGAATGCGAATGGAGAAAAGCGTTGAACGAGTGTATGTGCCAGTATTAGTGAGGTCAGCAGATAGAGAGGCAAAAGAAGGATCAAAGACATCGATAAAAAGCAGGAAAAAATCACATTAATGTCCCTCGATGAATGAAATAACACTTTTTCGAACCTTTTATCATGCGGTTTAACTCGAATCAGACACGAGGGAGGTACACATCGCCTTGACCGACACTTACACAAATACGAGACTCAGTTCGTGAGTTACCCAAGTATGGCCGAAAACCCTTAAAATAAAATCTTAAATGGAAACATAAAGACGTTATAATTTTCTTTCGCATTTTATTTACGGAATCATAATTTCGGATTTCACTGGCCGTATAATGTTACCCACTCTCCGTCTGTGGATTTTATTTTGGCATTTATTATTCTTTTCAATAGCTTTGGCAAATTAGAGAAGTAAGTTTTTTTTTGTATCTAAAACGGAAAGAAAAGAGCTTATGAAAAGAGAAAGGAGCATTGATTTTCGTTTTTTTTAAGCATTTCGCCGACAAACACGTACGAACTAAAGAAGGTATACCAACTGTACGTAATACCTTTATAAATCTGGAAATCTTCACAGAGGATTTATGTATTTACAATATATGTTAAGGCGTTGGAAATCCAAACATCATATTAAATTCAGACAACGATATGATTTGTATGTGTAATGAATGTGGATTCATGTTGCATACTTACAACATATAGGCAATTTGTTTATGAATAAATCATGAAGTCGAAAGGATTTTGAGGATGGCCGAACATGCATGTCTTTTAAAGTGTTACACGAAATTTTGTTTTTGATCTCAATATTTTCTAGGAATATTTAAGGTTGCTTACCTACAGAACTTCAGGACGATGAGCAGCTGTATTTGAGTATTACGGCTCATTTTACAAGGTGCCAAAGTTTGGTATCAAACTTTTGTAAATTATTAAAATATGCTTATAAACAAAAAAGATAAAGAAAAAAAATGAATGTTGATATGGATATAGTTCGAGGGCGATATCCTTTTATCAAATACATCAACAAATGCATTATTAAGCAGACAAATATAAAACGGAATCAATTTAAGCTTGCATGACACAAATAAGACCAAATACAAATATGATTCTTGTGTGTTTCCTTTTTTTTGTTTCGTTCGCAGCCAAAAACGATGACATTTATTACATTAATCTGCTCTGTGGTGTTTGGCTTCAAGTTACAAGCAAAAGCAAACATTTGCTTGTACTTAAGCTAAATTTACACGAGCTAAATAGTATAAGATTCACAGAAAATAGTTTCCATAATAATATAACGTAGTCTTAAGTGGTTTTATTAACGACACATAAGTGGACTTTAAACATGAAATTTATTTAAAGGAAACATAAGTTTTTAGAAAAAAGCTTAGAAACTGTTTTACGAAATGCTTTGTCTTTACGAAAACAAATTAAAGACGGATAAAATCCGGCCATGTCTTACTCAACCATCGGCGTATATGTGAAGTCCTTCTATTATAGAAAGCACGAACAATATATAGCTAATGAATTCTTCAAAACAAGATGACGCAGACATCTTCTATGGAGCTAATATTGTATATTGTACAACGCTCACACAAAATCATGCAGCATTTCAAAGTCAAGCAAATTACAGCATATATAACATACTCACATCATTTTCTTTATTAAAATAGGCTTTCGTTTGCTATCCCTGCACAAAGTCACAGCTGTGTCTAGGTCTACGTCTCTATTTCAGATTATGCGGCTGAAGGTAAATTCAGAAATGGCAACGAATGCCTAACGACACGAACATAAATGAAAAAGCTTATAAAACGTTCCATCTACATTACACACATAAGTGAGAATACCCACACTCATAAAAGGCGAAATGTAAACAATGAAAAATGAGGCCACACACCACCTTGAATGGATGAGAAAAAATGAGCTTCCCTTGACATTGGGGGGGCCTCGTCATCGTTATTGATTTAACTGGGGTTGGTTGGCGCCAAGTCAAGGATATTAATTACAAAAAAATGATTAGTGGGACTTGTGTGCACGAGTTCGGGAATAAGGGTCGCACAGACCTGCGGAAGTTTAAACATTGAAAATAGAAATGGTTTTAAAGACTTCTATAACAATCAATCGATCTTCGTTTAGAACAAGAAAAAATTGACATTAACCGAAAGCAAGGTGGCTGTCATCAATTGTTATAGCTGTTAAGTGATATGTACATTAATTCCACGGCCATGTGTCCTGTTTGTTGATTTGTTTGCATTCCGAATGATAATAACAAAGAAAACGTCAAACAAATATTATGTTTTGGCCGCACTTCGAAGTAAAACTGGCAGCAAATCTATAATAAGGGATAATTACCCACCCCTAGTCGAATTATCAAGTCACTGTCACTTTACGTAAACAATGTTAGTTTAACAACCCTAAATAAACAAATTTGGGTTTTTCTTCTAAAGAACTTTACGTTGAAAATGACACTTTTTCATTTCAATCTCAAAATTACGTGAACAGCTTCAATCGATCAATTAAACTTTGTGTTTTTACACTAAAAATACGTAAAGGACTAAAAGAATTAAAGAATAATACTCATTTGGTACGTTTTATATTCATTTGAACAACAGCCCGTCCATCGATGGTGAATGTTCCCAATAGAAAGCCAAATAGCATAATCCATGGCGACAAATTGACTGTGATAAGCTGGCAAAAGAAGTAATTCCTTCCTTTGGATTTGATGAAAAAAGGAAATTAAGCGATAAAAAAAAAGTTGTGAGTTGGTACAGTGGGATCTATGCGTGCATTGTATGGGATGGCACACAGGATGAGCACGATAAGAAACATTAGCAAAATGTTTTAGTAAAAGCAACAAGCAGAGTTGGATACGACGAAAGCCGGCGTTGTGGAACCGCTCAGAATCAAGTGGAGCAGCACAAAAAAAAAGGTACAACAAGTGACATCGAGATTAGGCTGCTAATGGTACATCCTGGTATTCAATGTGAATCGCTTTGTGTCCCGAGATTGCCTTTGAATACATATTACCGTTATATTGTCCATTCATTATTAGCTGCGTATTATTTCAATAAAGATAATAGATTTGGAATAATAAACCTGCACCCTGATAAGTAGCCAGTTAATAGAAATGTGCCACACAACAATGGCGTGGACGCCCTTTTGTTTGCACTACAATGGTATCATCTTTTATGTAGTCCAAGAGAAAGTTGGTAAATACAAATTTTTGATATGTTTAGAAAAAACTGACGTTTAACAGTTGTATAGCAGTTGACATTTCAATTAAAGAATATTATTGCAACGATAAAAATTCTGTATATTTTTTGCAATGTCTTGAAGATCCCTGCAGTATAATGGAAAATGTTTCTGACATTCATATGAAAGACATAAAGCTCTCACTTAACGTCATTCATTTAATAATAATTAGTATATAGCGGTAAGATTAAGAGGGTGCATTAATTTTAGATTAGTGTAGATGTAGAAAGTAGACGACTTCTCAGAACATATTATTTTGTATTTTTAACGGGGGAAAAAAAAACTAAATTAATTATTTCAAACATTTTCTCAACCCCCCTTAATGTCTGCTTTAATTAGCAAAAAGTCAAAAAGTGCATTAAATTAAACTTGCCCCCAACAAAGTCTGGATTGCAAGAACGTGAGGGAATTTAAGGAATGTTTGTGAAAGATGGCTTTTGTTCGTTTTTCTTTGTTTATTTGATTTTTTCTAAACTCATTAAAATGCAAAAGCTTTGCCGAAGTAATATCACAGTTGCCGTCACAAAGAAGATATCTACACAGTTTTAACAAAGGAAATCCATTAGTCAAGAATTTGAAATATAATGAAAAATATACCGCCGGAGGAGTCAACAACTATAAAAATAATTTATAATCAACGTCCAAACAGCAAGTCATACCCGAAATACTCGTAGAAAACAAGATAACCAACAACCTCAGCTTATGAATACGATTCATGTCTCCCGGGCATGTGTTTCACATAATATTTTCGAGATGTATCCAACAGCTGTGTGTCGGTTTAAGTCTGAATACATCCTTGCTGGTTGAAAGTTAACTTAATTAAATATAGATCAATTTGGGTTTTTTGCCAGCAAACTGACAAAGTATATGAGCCGCGCACAAACACACTTAGCGCATCCCTTACGACTCATCGAGCATAAACAAACCAAACACGCATACACATAAGATTGATATCTTGCATGTATCTCTATCATGTGTCATGTCACATCATCAATAAAATAAAATGTCAAGCGCAATGTTGTTCGACAAGTCGACAAGAATGAGACAGGACTAAAGCCCGACGCTGTGCAGGATAACACCCAGCAGCGATGTGATTGCGATCGATGTGAAACGTATATTTACTGAGCCGTGGCTTGTGTGTAGTACTGTTTGTGTGGTTGCCAAATAAATGACATGATGCAAATAATGTGTGGGGGAAAGGGAGTGGGGGGGGGGCAACATAATAATGTGCACACAAGAACGAAAGCAAGGAGATGGTTTATCTACGTCGAGGAAATTATATGAAAGAAATAAAATGTAAAAGAGCATCGATGTGTGTGAAATTGGACGGGGTTAGTGTGAATCTGGTGGATGGGAATACATATATGGCGGTGGTAACAATTGGGACTGGGAAGTGATTGATGACATGTTACTATTGAGATAATTTGTACAAACTTGGTTGGAATTTGTAATGATCGTTGTATTTGCATATAGTGAGATGGTTGTAATTTGACACGAGGAAAAGGGTTGAGAACGTCAAGACGTGAAAAGCGACTCATTTAATCAACATCAGCATCCGTAAAAATTAAATTGTGATCGGTAACACAAAGTTATTTTCGCGAAGAACTTTTCTTATGCTCAGATATGTACAAAGCGTAATGAAGCGACTGTTTACCTGAAGAAAGTCAAGATTAAGTTCGTTAAGAAACATTTTAAAGGCACAAGCTAAACGTTGCCTCTAATTGTAATGTCATAAAATACAAATTACGCGACAGCGATATGATTGTATATTCATTAATATCTAGCAACATGCATGTCAGCACGAAAGGGGTGGTTGCCTTAGCATCGCGCCACACTGCAAAAAGGCTCAATGTAAATTCCATCGTTATTGGCAGGATATTTGAATTGTTTATTAAATGTTTGCGAGCGCACGGAATTTCCCAGGGCAAAAATATGCCAACAATTAGAGGGAAAATGTTCAATCCCTTCAAATATTTCAATATTGGTTCATCAGCAGCAACTGAAGGCCTCATACACCAACATGCAGGTGCAACGGAGACAACTGGTATTCCACGAAAGGTGTAATGCGGTGAGACATGACGTTTTTCATATATTGTACACAACAGCAAATAGCTGAATGCATGCATAAACAATGGCATAGCTGCCATATTAGCGACTGTGCGCTACATTTTCAATTTCCCTTTCATTTGGAATTTATAAGGGAAAAGCGGGGTTACTTTGAAATATTTGTTGTGCTGCCTGAACGTGCCTGTCCATTTCAATTTCAATACCCACTCCAAAATAGCCAAATTACAAACAAATCATAAGGAAGATAGCCAAGCACATAATATATGTATAAGGTATATGGTTGAGCTCGACTTCTCTACGCAAATATGGGGAGTGGAAACCTCCCAGCCGATCTCCTCTTCATCCTTCGTACACCATTATAGATGATGCCGGTAATGTTTTACTACTCAATGTGGATTTAGAACATATGCTATTGGATGCAGTGGTTATGCAATGTGCATCATGCATTCATCAAATTTTATCTTAATTTGGGATATTATACATATTCGAACATGTGCTTTCAACTAAGCTATCAACATAACTTTAAAATGAAACGGATTATTGATAATCCTAAATCAATATTAAGGACTGTCAATTTATTTTATTTTTTGAAACATGAATATCGGCAATTTATTTGAATTGAATTCCCGGAAAAAAGTCCCGGATGTATGTAAATGTACGCCGATAAGAAACTGAATGTTTTAAAACTAAACTTTGAATAGTTGCATTTATTAACTTTTTCTCAATATATTCTTTAAATTCGATTGATTTGCATCACAGTCCGTGAAACATGAATAGGAAATTGCTTCGTCTTGAATCTAATACGAGTATCTGCGATACAATCAGCTTCTGTTGTTTGGCTGGAGGACAAATTTACGTGCATCATCTGAATATGTGATGGGAATTCAAGAATAATTCTTACGAAGTTGAAATCAATGCAGTATTAAAGAGCTTTAAAGTAGAAGACGCGAGCAATAAAACATTGTGAAAAGAAGATTGTTGCCTTTTTTTCAGTTTGTAAACTTTTAAAATGGTTAACAAAACATTAAATCTATAAACGAAAAAGGTGGCAATACTTAAGTTAATGTCCTTGCCCATTTCCGCTTGTTGAATTGGTGAGAGGTTGCTGTCATTTTTTTGTTTACACATGACCAAACTCATAACTTATGGTGAGTATTAGTGTCCACATAATAAATGGCTTTTTCGAATGTCTAACAGAGATTACGATCCCTTGTCCGATTCAAGATTTATGGAGATTATATTCTTAAGGCTATGTAAAGTTAGTAACCCGAATAATTCAAAATTATAATTATTTAGAAGCTAAAATTTAATCGAATTGTAATTTTCTTGTGGATTCCCAGGCGAGATTTGTCTTATCTGATACAGTTCGGTATCACTAAATATCCGATCATGTGAATAAATTGCAAAATGTCTACAAATATTAAAAGGAAAACCGTGAATTCGTGCAGCAATCAATCAAATGGCATTTGTTCACAGTCAAATGGATTCAAATTGCTACAACACGAGAGTTTCACACATGAGCATACCTTCAGGCGCTTTATCAGAATTGATCCACTGATTCCTAAACACATATTTGTTGGATACCCATGGGTTCGCTCTGGAAACGAGATGCGTCACGCGATGAATAATGTCAATCACTTAACTTTGAATGGTACAATCCACATTCCATGACCTTGAGTGCAAAATTTCAAGTCACATGCTACCTTGCCCGCATTTTTTATGGATGCATCTTGACTAAGGCGAATTGAGATGCACAAGAGAATTTCGTATACATTAAAACCATAACGATTAAGTATAACCAACGTTTACACCAGGTAGGGACCGCAAGTCGTACTGATACACTTAAGTGGAACTCCACTAAGAGTGATACCTTGAAATTCAAACAAACGCAAAGTGCTATGCACTTCCTATTCAAACCAATTTCGTGACGTCGCGACGCACTACAAACCACACAGCAAAGGGTGGGTGGATTTGGATCGGTCGGATGTTAACATTCCTTATCCATTTTGTCTGAATTATAGCGAAACAAAGCAGAATCCATTAATGCATTCGAGAGATGATCCTTCACGAACTCTCCAATATGCTCGTACCTACTGTAGTGCGCCGCAAATACTTGGATGGTTAAGAATCGCGGGTGGCAGAGTTTTGCGTCGCGTCGCCGAATCTTCAACAAATGCACAATTTACATTCGATGAACATACACACAATATACAATGAGAATAATGTACTGAAGGGATGGGATTAGGAATGTGTTGGGCGAGCAAAGAGTGGAGCGAGGGGTGCTGAGGGTGACTCTTTTAAAGAAATACAAAGCTACCCACATACATGATAGCAAAATAAAAACCGCCACAAGCAAAAGTGACGTAAATGGAGTCAAAAAAAAAACGTCTTTCGTCTATTTTCTTTTTCATCCGCCGCGCCGTATGCAAAAATTATGAATTTCCATTTGGGTGAAGAGATGCGAATGGATGGATGCTGCGAAATGGCGAAATGGCCATTACGTGCACCCTCACCCCCCACAGCTCAACCACTCCGCGGCAAAAAAAGCTGTTTATGCATTCAAATCCCCGGGGTAGTCTTATTTTCTCCAACAGTATCACACATAATGTTATACGTCTGGATACACATCACATGCGATATGTGTCTATTGTGTTTGTTATTTTAGCTTTCAGTGGTTTTTGTCCTCGACAATTTAACGGGCTTTCCCTTTTTGCGACCGAATCGCCTCATCAAATTTTATGTTTTCTTTTTCCAACATACATTTTTTTTAAATTTAACTAGTACGGTGGATGGATGATGTGTTTTACATGCAGACTGGGGCACATTGACATATGTAACTAAATCAATTGCCAATGAAAACAACCTTGTTATCGATGACTGGCGGCTGTAAACGGTAGAAAGACCGAATAATTGGCTTAACATCGGCCGGTGTTTCATCTACTAAGTATAAAAATCTAATCTCTCTTTAATCCTACACAAATAAGTAAAAAAGGTCAAACCAAACTTGCGATGATTGGAAACTCAAACAATAGCCGCGTGTGTCTTATGATAGTTTCAAATTCCCCTACCAAATAAGGCACACACAGGCCATAGTTGAAGCTTCGATGGATTTCCATAAGATGGAAAAATAAAGATGCACTCATTTTTTAGAATTTCCTTCGACCGATATTTAGATTATTGAAAATAGCTAAATCATTTAATTTCGAATAGTGAGTCAATCAAAATGGTTTTATGTTGCGTCAACATAATTCACTTTCACAGGCAATCACGTTGAAATGTAAAAATAAATAGGTTGCAACCTTTTGACATATTTTTTTACTGGAGTCGTATCTTCACAGAACATTCTATGAATTTTTGAGTTTTATTTAGAACGTAAGGTGTGCAAGGAAATCCGCTTAAAGGATTGAAT
>JANSTS010004265.1:13673-26135 GCA_026546915.1 Sylvicola fuscatus | reverse complement strand
ATAATCATCAAGAATTGACAGCACTGGGATAATTTTTAATGCAAGTATAAATAAATGACTATAGAAATAAGATGAATCTTATGGACAGAGAACACCGTTCAGTTTTTCAAGTGTCTTATCATCTTAACATAACATGTCACCTTTGTTGGACTCAAGGTGTGAGAAGATTTTTAACCAATAATTTTCTAGCATTATGATTGCCCAACAATTTTCTCTAGTTCTGAGTATAAACTTCCAAGTAACTTACCTTTTAATTAGGACGCCATTGTACCCACTGATTGTGTAAACTTTTTCATATTAAGAACTTTCAAAATGTTTAACATTACTGCGACTTTCTGCTCGATACTGTTTTTTAATTAAAATTGTGTTTTCTTCTGCGAATATACACAAAACTTTCCTCTTTCATGACATGAAAAGAAATGCTGCAACGCATGATGTTCCCATACTAAACTCATACCTGTTATCGGTGTAGCATCCGCGAAAGTACATCGGCACACATGTGAAAATATGCACTTTGTTGAACATATACACAACGATTTGAACACACAAAAACTGCCAACAAAATTCCGAAACATATTTAAGAACAGAAAATACAGTACAAAACATAAGAACATACATAAAAGCGCATAATTCGCGACCTCTACACATGCAGACTGTTAGTACAAAAACACTCGCACACATACACAAAGGCATATGCATTTGTTTTCATTTGCACAACTTTATCACGATTCCTTTTGTACCTTTTGCCATCCACATAAAATAAAAAATTGTTGATCCCTTTCTTTTAATTTTAAGTATAGCATCTTGTGTAGGTTTTTTCCAAACGAAAAACCAGAAACATTCTTGAATGCAAGAAATGTTCTCAGCCAGGCATCTTGCAACGCTCAGGCTCAACGTTCATTTGCTGCACTAAAAGTGCACTCCGGTTGCAAGATGAAAATATGTCTGCCGCTAATACAATAATGATGATGGAAGTGAATTGCTCTGAACTTTGGCGCGCAAGAAACGCACTTTGGAAAACGTTGTTACACGATTTCGAATCTGCACGCAGTCGTTTAACGATATGGAATCAAAAGGATTATAAAGAGTATAAGACTTGTAGAATATAAACAATCGCATGCATCATCGGCAGTATAGTAGAGCTTTGTGTAGCCGTTAAAACTTTAAGCTTATCGCTTGTGAAATGCATATAGGTACATATGCATCACATAAAATGACATCAGAGAAGCGCATCTTCACCGTTTTGTTACAGCGAAACGTTCAAGTAAGACAAACGTGTATGGAAACGAGTGAACATTTATGTGCAACAGAAACATAAATAGGCAAAGAAGTTCTAGTGAATATTCCAAAGACAATAATCAAAGTGATGATGAAGATTTATTACTAGATGGTGAACTTTTTTTTGTTTCATCGCTGCACCAACTGAAATCGAAATCAAAGCAACATCACAAAAGGACGATATAAGATTGACGGCGACGACGACGACGAAACTTTTTTGTTGTTGTTCTGTTACCACCGCATTTGCGATCGCGTATAATCTTGTTGTCTTTCTATAAGTCTTATGTATACATAATACTGTTATTGTTACGTGCTATTGTTGTTCATCCATTTCTTGTTGTGCAGCAAAGCTGTTCTGTTTTTCGTAAGATGCAGACTTCTTTGAACGTAATCCTTTTGTTTCAATTACAGACACAAGCACATGAAAGACAAAACGAGCATATAAGCTTACAAATAACACGAGCAAACTTGTAGTTTTTTGGTCGAATGTGTGGTGCAGCGAGCTTTTCTTGTATGTGCATAGTTTCGCCAGCATTATTTCGTTGCGCTCAGTCAGACACATGGCACAATGTACATGTTGTGCTGATAGCATATCCGATTATGTATTGCTCATTCATTTTCAATTCCTCAGATCACTGCACAATTTTTGCTGCTCTCCGTCTTTAGGCAACCTTCTCAGCGTCGACTTCAGTCAAGTAGAAATAATAAATCATGATGCCCAAAGTTTTGTTCGTCAGCCACCAAAAAAGCTTGCGACGTATGATGTTTGACATTTTGTCCTTATTGGGCGTTGTATGGCCTTTTTCATCATCTTACGTGCACTTGGCTGGTTCCGTATGTCTGCTAATTTAGATGTCGGCCATATTTGTTGACGCATTTTTAAATTAATACTGTCACTTTAAATTACTGACGTTAAATTGGTTGGTTTGGTGTTTTGGTGCTGATTTTTAGTTCAGACTTCTGAATTCATTATTGTATCTACCTATT
Organism: Sylvicola fuscatus; assembly: GCA_026546915.1. Lineage (NCBI taxonomy): Eukaryota > Metazoa > Arthropoda > Insecta > Diptera > Anisopodidae > Sylvicola > Sylvicola fuscatus. Next base: position 23,870 of record JANSTS010004265.1, on the reverse strand, counting down.
AATAAGTAAGTCAATAATGTTCTTAACTTTTCGATTATATTTTTCCGCTTTAATTGTTTTTCACGAGCAAACAATTATTGCAAATATTTGAATTTTCTAATGACTTAAGCCCTTTTTTAACTCTAATGAGAAATCATAATCTTCTCCAACAAATTAATTTAAAGAATTGCAAATTGTTAATTTTAAATCGTCTTAATGTTTTTCTCCCCATTAAACGTAATTGCTTCAACAAATTTGTTTACTTCAGCTTCTGATACCATGACCACAGCCTCTCATTAAAATGCATTTATTTCACTCATCAAATTGAAAAGGGTATCGCCGTTTGAAAGAAATTCACCCCTTTTATCAATTTTTTGCAGTTCCCTTCACCCTAAGTAAAACCTCAGCAAGAAGCTATGCGCCTCAGAATTCAATTAGTGTAAAGAAGTACACAAAATTTCGTTTCTTTTAATCTCCAAGTCAACTACAATGAAATCGGAACAGAATGAAGCGTCTTTGTACATGGTACGCCGTTCACATGTGCATTGCCATCGAAATAATGTAAACAATTTATTGTTATTCGATTTTGATCGAAGTGAATGCCAGAAGAGTCCAATTTCCAGTTTGCAATTAACTTTAACGTTGAAAGTATTAGCCGTTGAAGAGTTGCCCCATTTGGCAGCATTATTAGCCAACGAAATCCCATAAGCAACAACATCAATGCATTTGAATGAACTCTTTGGCAGTTCTTCAACCCAAATGAACAAACATCAAGAGGGGAGCCTCAATCTTCGTCTTACGTTTATTAATTCAAGCAATTCCCTTTTCCAGAAAATTGATTTTAACATCAACAAATCTGCCGTGGCTGTTAATTTAAACACGAAATGCGTCTTGCTGCTATTTTCGGATGTACCTACAGTAAATAAAATATCACATGTGCTCCACGCACGCTGCTGGGAATGGCTCATCCAGTGCAGCCTGCACTAAATGTTAACCCTTTTTTTTATTATTGCTGACGGTTTGGTTTATTTCTTTTGCCACCAACAAAGCAGAATGATATTCTCATATGGACTTTGATTCGTTTAACGTTCGAATTCAGCATCTTGGTAACTGGTAAGTAGCTTAATACAGATGTTGTGTAAGTCGGCAGTCGGGGGCGACTCAAAAACGGCGTCAGTACATAAACGGAATGAAGTCAGCATGCGGTTTCTGGAATTTCTGGTTCAGTCAATTTGTTTATGTTTATGTCGTCGGGCGGTGATTCGTGCGTCTTAGAAAAGAAAGTGATTGCTAGTCAAGCGCGCAATGTTCCGCGCTTGTAAACAGACAAGTCGGGCTAGGCAGGGCGCGACGCGACGCGTGGCTAATTTCTTGATCGAAACCATGAGACGTCAAATTCCTCGCGGTGTCAATGTGCATCCAGCCTATCCACAGTTTATGTACGACTATGATACATAATATTGCATATATAATGATATGAAGCGACCGGTCGTGGTGGCGAGGTAATAAAAATCTCAATTTTCCAAAGTAACTGCAAACGTGTCCAATTAACTGTCAATCATAAATAATTGACACCTAATCGAACAGGTATGTTTGATTTTTTTTTACATGCGCTCACATTTACCCCCATTCGAACACGTTCGCCTGCGTATATTCATATCTCGATTCTCACCTGCAATATGTGGTTGATTGACAGGACTACCTAATTCAGCGCGTATGCCAGCTAGCAGATAACTATAAATCTGGACGTGATGTGGTTGGTCCAATCAAACTTTCATGCATTCGATACACACGTGATGGCATTCCAAAAACTCAAATACACGACCAAACAAACAGAATATGGGGGAATGGGAATTATTCACGGAGACACATCCATGACTAATTTCTTCAAAAACCGAATTCGTTGCACAATACCAGGGTTTTTTTGCGCTTCTTCTTCTCAGCTCCTTCAAGTGTGCCTCATTGCCTCATTATTTTCAACACTCAGCATTTATTACGTACACTTACACTTATCACAGGTGCTCTTCGAGTAATTGTAAAATGATTGTTGTTCATTTTGATTCATTTGTGCCGCTTAGACACTAATTCCAACGCTCAAGAAATCGCCACCAAAGCTTAATGTCTTAAGATATTTGCATCATTCTCAAGATGTATCATTAATCAAATGGATGGTGTTTCTTTATGTTGTTCATCTTTATCAGCTGAAGAAAGAGACGTTGAAGAATAGAGGCGAGTGATGTAATCGGCTTTAAAATTTGAATTGCTAATCCTAACATACGCTTCCAGCATATGCGCGTCTGGTCCTATTGGACGTGCGTCGTGCAGCTCTTGTATTAAATGTCTGGCCATTCTTTATTTTGTTGTCTGCTTTTTATTTGAAAATGCAGAGTTGTTGTGCTGTTGAATTGAATGCGAATAGAATTGATGTTTGGTTTTACATTTTCTGGGCTGCCTTCTTCAGGACTGATAAAAGGAGAGTAACGACGCTTTGAGAAATGTGTAAAGCTTTTGTGTTTCGGTTTAAATCTTACAATTTATTTTATTCAATATTGTGGCAGATGTTGTTATCAATTTGTTAATGAATAGAATTTATTTTTTAAGCATTAACTTCTCCAAATTCAAGTTCATTAAATTTTGAATTATGGGAGTTGCTTAATCTCTCTTAATGGAATATTCTTTTAACTTATAGTATTAAGGTGAGATGATCAGTGTATTTGACTTTTTTCTTAAAAGACAACCTGTCGAAATTAAATTAAAATAACTGAAATAACACTATAACAAAACCTCTAATAGATTCAAAATTTTCTTTATAGATTCTTTGAAAAATAAATATTTGTAAATTTTTCAAAATGGGAATCTTTAATTTGAATTCCAATTCAGTAAACTCAATCAAATATCTGAAAACTTAAACACTCATTAAAGGTAAATGCCGTCATTATCGCACTGTCCACTCCAAGTGAACTATTCTTTCGTGCTTAGCGCCTCAACGGTACATGCATGCCGTGCAAATTGTTGCAATCTGAATATCTTAACGAACCTATCAATTAAGTCATTTCACTACATAATTGTACACAATCAGCTGCATTCTTCCACGAACCGTTCAAGATTTCGAATCACGACTCCGCCAGCGCTGCATTCAAACACATATACCAACAAATTACAGTGCAAACAGCGCGAGTACATAAAGTTCATGTAAACATAGAGCATTTATTTGCATCCACCTATTTCCATAAAAATACACAAAAACCCGCCTTCTGTTCTCATGGTCTTTCTTCTAAATAGCAGTCCATTTAAGTCAAGAGCGCGTGCATTTCCAAGACACAATTTAGACAGCGCAAAGCGGCTTGAAAGTGAGTACACCAAAGACCATGTCAGTGCGTCTTATTTCGTTTATTTGCGCCCCAATATGCTAATTAGATTCAATTATAGCGGAAAATTGCGCGAGACTTCAGCTCTTAACACGTCGCGTCGCGTCGCATCGACTCGTATTCATTGAATCGAATATCGTGTCTGCATGCGCGGATTGACATTGACAGGCAGCTCAAGCGTCGAATATATGTATTTAATTGAACATTCGCGGCACTCTGGCACCGTCAATGATATCATTTAAAAAGTATTTGATGAATCCAATGGAACAAACCAGACTGCCAATTCCAAATGGAGTAAACACAATGTCATTCAGTCGTCCGAACTTCCTCAATTAGGAGATTACAAGAACTAAGGCGGCATTGTTATCGCATTGACTTGCGGGACACGATCCTTTTGGTCGACTGCCAACGTCTTAACAAACGAGCTGGTGTCACAGAGTGTGTAGGACAATTTGTCACACCAGAAAGAACAACAGAAGGGCGCTTCCTTACCAATTAGATTGATAAATAGAATATCCTCTCTTTACGCGCGGAAGGCGACAAGGCGTCAACATGTCACCATGGTGTTTCCAGTTGTCTACCGCGACTGTGCAGCCCTGGATAGGAAACGAATGACTGAAGGTCGCTGATAAGAGGCGTTAGCGTTTATTGATTTATCGCCCACTGTCTTCAGCTATCTTATTTTCCGCCATGTCCATCTGATGCGTCTTTTACCGTGTGACATGCGGTGCGTCTGATTGCCTTATCCTAATTCCACTTGATGGATGTGAAAACTCCTGTGAAATGTGTCTATATACCATTTTTAATATGTGTTAGGAGAATTACTGTGCTCGTGCACTTTGTCATCTTACTGTACGGTTAAGATGGATATATGAGAACGTGTGCAGTTTGCATCATCATCGGCGTGTAATTTTTGATCCATCATTTATTATATCGTCGGAGTAGAGCCACATCTGTAGCCAGCAGTTTTATTTCCTTGCTATAAAATAACGAAAGAAGGCAAATGCGCTCAAACAATACAATTTCTACATAGCAGGGATGAAGTTGAACACTTGCATCCCCGACTTGGATTACGATATGCTTCTTGTGCATGTGTTTTGTATCATTTGTGCGTTTTCTCGTGGTACGTAGCTTCTACACAAATAAAAACTGAAATTGATATATTTTCTGTCTCATAGTTTATACATATTTATGTGCATCCGCATGTACAAATGCACTCGCTTCGTTTTTACTTACATACATGTGCGGATAGATATCATTGTTTACAACAAACAACCCCCTCAACATGTTTCGGGTTTGAGCAGCACCAGAGTACCACCCTAAATTACAAACAACAGCGTCCGACTCGAAGGAAAGCATACAACTGCAGCAGTGGCGTCGTGCAATCTATAATTTTGTGTTACTTCAGCATTTATACCACTCTGGATGACTGTTATGATGTGTTTTATTAAGGTGTAGCTACACAACAAAAACTTGTAATGTGAGATTTATTGAGAGGACGCATTCTTAAATTCATCTATGAATAATTCAGATAGATATTAAATCATCTGCGGTAAATGTCGCCCGAAGGAATAGTAATAAACATCAGCCAAAGCAATAATTCCCAATTAAAACCCCTTTTTGGGCACGACTCGACCCATAGATCTTAGCAAACTTTTGGCCAATAAAATATTGCCGCCGGCCATTATAGTTTTTAATTTCGATATCCTTGACGCTCCACCACTGTCAATATTCGTCAGGCGAGTACCTTATACCGTGTGGCTACTAAGTATCTAGTGTGGGCGCAGTCTACATCAAATGAATGGAAACCCTTTTTTTAATAACAAAAGGCGCTGCATACATGCTCACCCCCGTGCATATGTGTTAAAAATATAAGTGTAAGGGTAGTTACTGCTATATTGTTCCTGGGCCGGGGTGGCTTTTATTCTCTATGTACACGCTTCTAATATGTTAAGACCCTCCACCAGACCAGCGTCGACTGCATGCATAATGTCGTTCACCGAATGAGCACGTTCAGTCCACAAATTACGCTTAGAAATCGCGGATGGTGTTTTCAATATAATATTTTCGCCGTGCACTGTACGCCAATTTAATTTTTCCAATTAGGTTTCTCTCCAGGTTCTTGTACGTTTTTCCAATAATAAGTGAAAGTGTGCCAGTTTTCTTGATGATTTGTGAGTCTCGAGCGCTGTAGTACAGCCCAGAGGTGCTTCCCACCAAAAAACAAAAAAAAAACAATAACAAACTGGAAATAAACTGAAAAATAATACCATGGATTACACACTGAGTGAACTGGAAGAGTGTCTGTCGTGCCGCGATGCTGTGGATGATAACGTTGAGCCGATGCGCCCACTAACAGGAATTTATCCGCCGTTCTTGCCCAATTTGGCGCGTTTCAGCTCGCGCACCAGTCACGTGCGTTTTGCTGAGATCAGGTAATTTCGCCAACAATAACTTTCAAGATGAATGAGTGTCGAAGTCGGCTTGCTGTAGATATGACGCATTGTTGTATACGAATTCCCTTCGCTGCTGCCTGATGCTCACTGGATGGGCAATAAAGGAGCTTAAGTCACCGTGACGATGAAGGCGAATTTGCCATGTGCAAAAAGTAATAGCAAATGATCACTTGCGTGGATAGAGCGAGACGGCAAACACAAAATATAGCTTTTAGCACAATGTTGAAGGCGATATCTTTTAGGATAAACGATTTTTCAGCCGTTTTCATTTGTTATTTGGTGGTGTTTGTCTGATGTAGCTCGCTGAGACGGTTGCTCTGCCAAAGAATGATGAAGAATGGCAAATGCGCCATTGTCGACGTGACTTGAAAAATGAGGAACTTCTATACGTGTGCTAGACGCTTGCACAATTCGGCCCACTGGCACCCTTAAAACCCGCACTTTGGGTGTATGCGTCAATACATAAACAGGAATTTCGTCTTGAATGTGTCTATGAGTAAAGGAGGGATGTGAACATTGTACAATCACCCTTCTCGGCGAATCGTCGAAAAATCCATGCACGATGAGTTTTGAGCCGCTTCAGGGGATGAGGAATGTGGTGGTTAAACTGAAAGTAAAACCGAAGAACGTGCGCGGCTTATTATAATCAAACACGCATTCAAATGAACCAGAATGGAACGGAGTAGCATTCTGCCCAAACCATTGTAGGATTTCAAATTCAAAAAAAAATAAAAAACTTAATGTTTAATTTTATACAAAACGTGTGATTTTGTAGATGTTTGGTTTTCTGATAAACTGAATGAATTATTTTCACAATTCTTATATACGAACTGCAATATTTAATTATTATTACGGAAAATAAGTAGTTGAAATTTTGTATCACACACTGACCAAAAACGACTATTTTCTGCAGCTGACTACAATACTTTTTCTATTTAACGTCAAAGTGTAATAGCCAAAAATTGCTGTGACATGTGTGGAGACATTGAATGAATCAACGTTTATTATTATGCGAGCGTTGGTAAAATATAAAGTGACACTCAAAACAGCCATCCGGCGAGTATAGGGGTCGAAAGTTTCTATTCTCGCTCATCCCCCAATCGTTTTCGGCTAGCTCGCCAACTCCCTCACACGAATATAAGTTTAAATCCTGCAACGTTTAAAAAAAATGCCTTCCCTTAGGAGAAAAACAAAAGAATCCAATGGCCTAGAAGATAAATAAATGATAAAATACTGGGGGCCAAGACTTTGATGGATTATCCGAAATTGATCTCATCCACAGTTCTGAATGCTGTGCAGCTGCACATAAAAATATGCAAAGAATATAAAATCGTCGTTAAACGGTATAGTAAAGTTTCGCTTTCCTGCTGAACGAATCAAACAAAAATCTACTTTAAATTTAACAGTCTGTTTAGCCAAACACACAAAAACAAAATCAGATCATAAAACTTGGTTGTTCCATCGCTGAGGGTGGCTAGCCCTACTTGCTACACAAACGTATTAAACTGATTTGGATAACCCATTTTTCGGTTCTCACCCTGATTCCAATTCCCGCCAAACAAATTTCTGATCTCATTACGAGAATCTGTTTTCAGTTTGTTACAGCGAAATCGAATAAAATGGCCCTCGTTTGGGTCGCACTTAAAGTACGTTCGGCCACCCTCGCCGTCGCCCATGAAACCACCCACTTCGCGCGCGTTTCCTTTGTTTTATCACCCGCCGCATAGTCGTTTCAAAACTTTCCAATCATCAGTGTTTGAAACAATCTTTCAGGGAATTGTCAGTGCGACAAACAGTTGTTCAACGCTCAGTCGTGCTGGTGCTGCATTCCGCTTTTTAACCATGACCATCAATGAGTCCTCCTTTCAGGCGATATTTGTCGTGACGTCCCACACCAAATAGTCGACGTTAAAGTATCCTTTTGCGCAATGCTCATGTAAACACACACATAAATGCAAAAGCGAAATTTATGGCTTTCGAGGGTTGAAAGTGATCATTACCAACACTTACCACCGTCATTCCGCTCTCCGTCGTCGTCCTGTTGTAGTTGTTGTTGTATGGCATAGCAGCACACACTCAGCGCCACCTCAGCCACCCACCCCCGAATCTAGCGGCATCTACAGTAGCGCCTAATCCACCCCGAAGCTCATCTCGTCTGATTTTATTTTTGTGCACATTCATTCATAAATGCTACTGGCTTCCCTTCGTGTTTTTGTTCTTCATCCCTTATTCCATGTCTTTCCGTTTTTCATTTTTATGTGAAATCGTTTAAGGGATAAGACTCTTTACTCTCGTGCCTGATTCCTCACATACGGATACAGTGTTTGGGTTTATGGTTCTGCCTTGTATTTGTGTGCGGCATGCGACGACTGACGAGTGTGTTGTAGCCACATTTGGGTGGCTGATGACTGGGTGCAGATTTTAGTGTTTATTTTCGTGTTGTGGAAAAGGAGAAGAGATTTTCTCGCGTTTAACATTTTAACATTCATTGTTTATTTAATGTTTTCTGTTTGTCTTCTTCACGCTTTGATTTGCTCTCATCCTTTGTCGTGGCTGAGGAACTTTGAAATAACAAGATGTATACTTGTGCCGAATAGCGGTGTCTTATAACTGAAATTGTCACCCTTTTATGTGAGAAAAGCGTGTATCAGACAGCTTTTATTTACTTTTAATTTCCAAGTGAGTTGACTTTGATTGGCTCAAACATAAACGCTCGTTTTTCTTTGTTGGCGCGGGTGCAATTTTTTCGCCGTTAACTGACGGTTGTGTGCCATGTATCAACTTTCACTTTACACTAACGGTCCCCCCTAAAACGATGTGTGGGCACAACGAGTGTGAGTATGTTTTTAAGTGAGTGTGTATCCATGTATGAGATTATGCTAATAGTCTGGCACCCAATACATTATTTTGTGACTGAACGCACATTCTGCCATAAGGATCAACTTAACTCAAGTTAATAGTTCCCCACTTAAGCCTGTAGATCGTTTGGCAATCGCATATTATCCTGAATAGGGAAAATCTCTCTCTAGCGTTCAGATGATGTGGATTTTCGTGGAACACATGCCGAAACTGAAATAGACTAAATGTGACTCACAAAGCCCTACACACTCGATGCTTATTCAGAGCTGTATGACTCAAGGCTGTTAAATTGTACCTCACCACATAATGCAGTTAATATGCGAAATAAAATCCAATGTTATGTGTCTCTATTAAATCTCGAAATGGCAAACATATGTCGACTCAGCGCTGGTAGTCGATATGGAGTTGGAGCGCGCCAATAATTTTATTGCCGTAGTTATTCTAATCAACTCGAAGACTTTTTGCTGCTAAACGCTGTTGCGAGCTGAGATAAAAGACATTAACCGACTTGTTTGCAGTCGCGAGTTGACAGCAAGTTAAATCGACGATTAATTTAATGGCGTTTTAGCAGATCACATATGACCGCGTGCACAATGGCGAAGTGGATCACCTTCCAAAGAGGCGTTTTTCTTCAAATATATCAATGGCACTGAGCGCTTTGCTCGTGGGCGATTGTAATCTTTGCTTTTAAAGACTGATTTAGTTGATGACTTAAGCCATTTGTGGGATTAATTGACGTTTGAAGGATTTGTATTTAATACAAATTATTGACTTATAATAATTATATTAATGGTAGCCATGTAGATTGGTATAAAGTTAAGTACCTATTGTTAGAAGCATTAAATTCCATAAATAAAAATTGTACAGGAAATGCGAGTACATAGAAAAATATGAAATAACCATATCAAATCATATAATTCCATACATGAAGTTCCAGATGCCTTTTGCTGGTATCTCTTGCAGGCAGACAAACCTATTAAACAAATTAAGTACCCGTAATCTCGATTAAAATTTCTACTTTTAACTCAGCTTGTAGCACTTGAAGCACTTGAGGTGAGCGTTGTTAATGTACCAAAGGGCATAACCCATCCCTGCAACCGTGTACAGCATTATTTGACTCCATTACGTTCGCCACTTGAGGGATACACGCCCGCAGAACAATTCCACTCCCTTTCCACTTGCATGAAAGTAAAACTTTTTTATTGGACCCAACTTTTAACATAAAACACTACTAATTTGCTTGTCCGGAATACTGTATTTATCGCGCTTCATGATTACTATTTAGCCTCGGGACGTACACGACGCGACAAGACGTGTCCTCGGAGACTCATTGCAGTTGCAATGCTATTCATATAAATCTGCAGCCCAAATTGCTTAATCTTAATGTAAATCGTATAATGCCGTAATAAACACGTATGGGAAATTGAAAACATAATAACTTATTGAAATGTCAAATTCCATTATTAAATCGTACAGAAATTTAATGTTTTATGGCAATGCACTTTAGCTGAGGAATTTAATTGCAAGCGATTAAT
>JANSTS010004254.1:7992-18965 GCA_026546915.1 Sylvicola fuscatus | reverse complement strand
CAGATGATCAAGTGTCAAGTGAAAAGCAAGGTGGCATTGAAGAAAAGCCAGCCGAACAGCCACAAATTCCATTAAATGAATTTGGCCTCCCACCTAGTTTGATTCCAATATCGTCGATCGGCAATCAACAACAACAAGCCGTTCCTTTGCAACCTTATCCATACAGTACTTATCCACTGATTTTTGATCAGTACGGCGGCTTTCAGACAGGACCTTACCTGCCGCCATTCGGTTACTATCCCCAACCAGGATTTGGATATCCAACAAAAGAGAAAAAAATACAGGACGTACCACAGCTGGAAAACAATCGAATGGAAAAAGAGCTGTCGAGAAGCCCAGTTGCTCCGCTTACTGTCGACCCTGAAGTGATCAAAAATCATCCGAATAAGAATAAGAATATTCCCGATGTGCCACCACCGCCGATCCCAACAGGAAAGCGAACTGCCAGCGCGGCTAAGCAATGATTATCCAACTAATCGCCCTAATTTAGACTATTTCAGTATAATCATTTAGTTTTAGCAATTTTTATATATATCAATGCTATCCATTGCATTATTATTTATTTATTAGTGTAGCACGTTTACATTATGTATTAAAACGATTTATATATTTTTTAATTAAAACGATTAAAACGAATGTTAAAATAAAGTTCTTGCTTTGCTGGTCGGTTGCTCTTTGACAGTTTGGTCCGCGGGAACGCCGTAAATGTAGACCTTAAAATAAAAGCCCCTGCTGTATCGGCCGACAATGTCTATGAACACCCAATTGTGGCCAACACCACCGGAATTGTATTTTGGCAGCGCTCCACTGCCGTCCGTTATTTGATCGATAATTTTGACACAAGTGATCTTTATTGGCGAGTCAACATAGATCTGGAAACGTCACATAAACACAATTTCACAATTACATCAAAGAGAACTAAAGAAATGGGGCGCATGTGGCTCACCTCCAGCGTTCCATTTAAAGTGCTCGGTCCAGAGTTTTCCACGATTGTATTGTCCGTATAGATCAGCTGATGCTCTGGCTTGCACTCACCAATAACAAGATCATTACCCGGAATCCGAATAGTATTCGGCACTGTGGGAAATACCTCCTCCCCAGAGACAGTGATAATGTCACGGAAGCCCAGCGGCTGTGCTGATGCAACTGCACGAATGTGTCTGTTCTGCAGCAAGTGCTCGTATGGCAGTGGCACACGGACGCCCCATGTCGTGCATGCGAACAGGGCAAGGAGAACGGTGACTAACTGTGGCTGATGGTGGTGCATTCTGACTCAAATGATAATCGTTTAATGCAGTTCAATAATATGCACTGTCACATTAACAGTCGAACAAACCCGCGCGCGGATCACTGAGACAAAGCGTGCACGATCAATTAGATGCAAGACGGATACACAAACTGATCGGTGGTCGCTGCTGTGCGAATTGTGATCTGTCTCAGCCACATTACATAGCTCCTCTTATTCTGCGACACACACGCTTATTTTGTGGCGGATGTTGTGAGAGAGCATTCCGCATACATTATGGAGCGCTACATATGTGTATAAACGCGGATTGCTATTTATTCCTGTTTTTCGTTTTTCTGAGGGGCTCAGCGAGTGTATGCGCATCTTTGGCGTATTATCAACAGTAATTGACCCGAAATCAGTGACCCTGCGCTTCTAAATTGTCGCATTAATAGTAATTTATTGAATTGTTTTGCGTTTTTAGAAGAAAATGTTGCCAATATAGAGGAAAGCATGTGATGGGATGGGGTAACCGTTTTGGGATTTGTTTTATTTATGGGTATGGTGACCCAGTGTTCCAGAATTATTTTCCTGATGGTTCCAGATAGTAAAATCTGTATTTGTTTTTGTATTTATATTATAACAAAATAAAACATTACGACATTACGAAAAGTCTTAAAAGTTGCACTCAAATTATGTTTCCTGGTCAGTTTGTCAGTCAATGATCGAGAAACTCCTGAATATATTCTAAAAGCAAATCCGGAAATTGAGTTGAAGCTACACCAACTCAAAGTTATTTTAACTTTCACAAGCGACTGGCACAAAACAACATTTTTAAATCATCGAAATATTGTAGGCCAGGATCCTCAACTCTTAAAATGGGTTAGACAGTCAATTAGATCAACCCATTTTAATCAAAAGAAAGATTTGTATAAATAAAAACTGAGAAACTTCAAATATAAAAAGATTGTAAAACGTTCCGTTGAGATATGGTTCATAGATGTTGACATCTTTCTTATCGGTAATAGGCACAAATCTTCAATGAAATGGAAGTCTTGTCAATGCGTGTCTAGCATCGAGAAAGCATTTAGTCGACATTACGCGTTTTAGCTGAACTGAACTTATGCAACATGGAGTTCTTAAGATACGTTTTTCTTGTGCTTTTTATTATTCAATTTGCTGGTAAGTTAATATAATTTTCGAATTAGCAAAGTGCAGTGATAATAACGCTTTAACTCTTGAAAGCCTGTGATGAAGAGCGTCCAAAGCATTTGCCTCGAAGTCGCTACAGTTTGCGAAAAACAACCACTGAGGTGCCTTCTACTACTACTGAGCTATCCAATGAGTTATCTTCAAATGATACAACAACATCCACAACAGAGGCAACGGTTTCTGAGGAAGCCTCAACTACAGAAGCTACCACAACGACAATAGCACCAAGCACGACTATTGCGCCAAGCACGAGTAAAGCGACTAAGGCGCCCACCAAAAAGCCCCTTTCCAAAGTTTGTGGCGTCCAAATTGGTAACCGCAATCCTTGGATAGCTGTTCTCGAGCACATTGATCCCACTGGCAAAAACAAGCGAAAGTCACTGAGCAAAGGAGTGCTTATAACAGACAGACACATCCTGACAACGGTCTCAAGCATCCACAACTCACTACCATTTTGGATTGTGTAAGTGAAATTAGATTTATCTTAAATAATTCAATTTTATCTAAATGGAATACAAAATTAGCAATGGTGTTCGTCTCGGTGATGGTCCTACGTGGGACACTGAAGGTGAAAAAGTAAATCGATCTGGAGTAGTAACCTTTGAGGTGGAGGAACTCTTCAAGCACGACCGCAAGGATATTGCCATTATCAAGATGTCTCAGCCTGTAAATTTTACTGACTCGATTCGGCCGATTTGTCTCCCAAAGGATGACAACTTCAACTTCCGTGAGCTGTTCTTGCATGTATGCACGCGTCGCACCTCGTCCAATAGTGGCCGGCCCAAATTGCCGAAGAACAAGTTGGTTGGCGTGAATCCACTGTCGCCTCATGACTGTTTGACGCTGTACCGCAGGCATGGAGCGACCATCTCGTTGGAGGAGTTTTGCGGGTGGGATGAGACCGGTGACACTTGCACCGGCGATTTGGGTGGGCCCTTAATCGGTAAGGTGTCAGGACGGTTTCATGTCATCGGGCTACATTCGTATGTCAAAACAAAAGAAGCTGTGGAGACAAATTTGTTTCCAGGAATTTATGCGCGCGTTGGATCTCACTTGAACTGGATTAATACTGTTTTAGAGTTTTAAAAGTGTGTAATAAATGTTTTGAAAGAAAAAGCTATTGAGAGCACAATTGGTAAATATAGGAAATTTTATTAAGATTTACATTCAAGAAAGTCAGAAAATAACACAAAAGGAGCAACGATGAGACCTGGTTGTAACTAGGAGAAGTTTCAATGGTTAGGCAGTGTCAACGGACACGGTATCATCATCCTGGGCATTGGCTCCATCTTGCTCATTGGTGAGATTTTCGCTTTGGTTCTCTTCAGCTTGTTGCTGCTGCTGTTGTTGTTGTTGTTGTTGCTGGTGTTGTTGCAGTTGGATGTTGGATAAGTGACCGAGAATTGGTTCCTGGAGAATGAAGTGCTGGGTCGGGATTGTGCGCAATGGCAAAGTGTTTAGCTGATATGAAACTCCAACTGGACGAATCACCTATATTGACATATTTACATTATTGTTAAATTCTAAGAAAGCGGAGAGAATCTTTGTCACTTACATTTCTTACAACTGGTGAAATGGCTTGGAATGCATGTCCTTCGATTGTGCTGTAGGCAAAGTTTCCGTTGAGTCTTTCCGATTGAACAATGGCGGAGTCGTGCTGTGGAGATCGTACGTAAGATGTAGGGACAAGATGCAGTGGCGCATAACCAGCGTTGGTAAGAGTCACAACCGAGATCAAGCAAGCAAGAGCAAAAACAGACTTCATCTATTTATTCAAACGAATGAACACAAATTAGTAAAATAAATCCTTTTGAGTATCCTGGGTCCTTAAAAAACTTATGAAACTCACTTTTTTATTTATTAAATTAACTTGTATAAACAATGTTTAATAAGTGAGATCCTCTTCAGATGAGACCAGAAATTGAACACAATCACAATAGACCAATACCGAGCTTTTTATACAAAAAGCCGCCGTGATTTGCATCAAGAAACAAGATCTTATGTTGTTGTTTCGCAAAGTCGCTTGTGTTCTGCATGCAATGCACTAACGGGCCGGCTCAAAACGCAGGTAAGTGGAGATGTACATAACTTTGCATCACTTATTGACATATATTAGTATTTCAGTTCTAGGGATCGAGTTGCATACAACCTTTAGGATTAAAACATATGGAAACACATCATTGAATTCCGTTGGTGTGAATATGGGCAATCTTGGTTCAAGTGAGTTTTTTTGGTGTTTTGCTTTGTCAATGGCGCAGGGTATCAGGTTTTTTTTACATCGTTTGGTAAGTAGGTTTGTCGATGTTTCTTTTATATGGTAATAAAGTTAATTTCAAACTGAGAGCGCAATCAACGATAAGAAAAACCAAGTACAAGAAATAATAAAATTCGTTGAAC
Source organism: Sylvicola fuscatus (assembly GCA_026546915.1). Taxonomy (NCBI): domain Eukaryota; kingdom Metazoa; phylum Arthropoda; class Insecta; order Diptera; family Anisopodidae; genus Sylvicola; species Sylvicola fuscatus. The sequence continues at coordinate 14,131 of JANSTS010004254.1, read as the reverse complement.
GACATAACATTCAACCGTGGTACAACTAATATTGATGGCTCTTTAACTTGATGCAAAATTTAGGGACAGTAAAGAGATCCCAAATCACGAAGATGAGTATCAAATTCCTTACATCGAACCTTCATAATTCACCTAATGAATAAATCTAAAACAGCTCAGTCAATTTTAATTTTAAATTATCAAACCCAATATATTTTTAATAAGAAATAAGAAGTGCAAACAATTTTTTTTAATTAATAGTTATTTTTATTATAATATTAAAGATTAATTTCAGGTGTTAAAAAGGCTCACAAATGCAAATATCTTTTTTAATTGTTTCTTTCTTTTTTTTGTTATACATTCATATGTACTTCAGTATTATTATTATTTAATGAAGATTAATTTGGAGATATTGTCAAATGGTTACAATAACTTGCGACTCCAAAATAAAATGAAATTTGCATTAAAACTTTCTAGAATATTCAAAATTTGCGCCAAATAAAAACTAACCTCACTTTTGTATTTCTATTATATCTTGAATCATGAATTGACATTTACCACACAAAATTATTATTTATATTCCTAAGCTTTATATATCGACAATTTAAGCCGAAATTTTTGATAAATATTATCACATAGGCGACGATTTACATTTCATTTTTGCATTGATTAAGAACATCGTTAAAGTTCCATTAAAATTTCTACCAAAACATGTTTTCAAATCGTTTCTTAATAGTACCGAAATTCGGAAGAGCTGTTGCGAATAAATCCGGAACCTATACAGCAAGTAGTCGTTTACTGCATACATCGACACCTGTGGACAGCTTAACAATTCATGGATGTGTTGGTGTTACAACGAAAAACAAGAATTGCGAAGGAAATCCACTTTGTGGTTGGGCATTGAAGAAAGAGCACCTACTAAATTGGAACAATCACACGCTAGAAACTCGACCACGTCACTTAAGTACCTCAACAATTGCATTTGAACAAAGTGTTGCACCGAAAAAACGTCAAAAAATGGTAAGTCTTTAAATGTAAAGTGAAATTTTTTAAGATTTCAACTGGCCAAATCACAAGTTATTGATTAATTATTTGTGATGGCCTGTGCGACCTGTTGCGCAGCATCCAAAGAGCGAGGACTGCGTAGTTGCGATAACGATTTGTTCAAATATAATACATTTTCATTATCCAAAGGTAAAACTGACTGATGCTGAACGCGCTGAAAAGTTGCAACCTCTTCTCAGCAGCGGCTGGATGATGTTGAAAGATCGTGATGCAATTTACAAGGAATTCACATTTAAGGATTTCAATCAGGCCTTTGGACTGATGACCCGAGTAGCATTATTGGCTGACAAAATGGACCACCACCCCGAGTGGTATAATGTTTACAATCGCGTCAACATTACATTATCCACACACGACTGTGGCGGCCTCAGCATGCGGGACGTCAAACTGGCCACATTCATTGATGATGCTGCTGGGAGAGTTTAGTCCATGCAGAAATGAATGCATGCAACTGATATTATGACAATAAAGTTTATTGCGTATCATTGAGCAGTCTTAAAAAAAAATATTAAGTAAAAACTAGCGCCTTCCATTTAAAATACTTTGCTAAGAATTTCGTAGCCGGCATTTTCGCTGGCATCTGGTGAGTTTTCGTCCACTTTGTAGCCCAATTGTGAGAAAAAGTCCAACGAAGCGGGGTTATTTTTGAGCGCTGTTAGTACCACCTTCTCCATCTCGTAGTGTTTGGCCAAAGTATCGAGAATTAGCATAAGGTGACGTCCCAATCCTTTGCGACGGTGTGATTCTGCTATTTGTATTTCATAGCTAAACAGAAAAAAACCCTTAGAATTAAAAAAATGATTTTTGAGGAACATTGGATAGGAACTTGCCAATAAACCACCGAGTTGCCATAGTCCATGTCAAAACGGAACATGACAAAAGCCACCGGAGTCTTTTTCTCATCCTTCACAATTAAATAACGTGCCCATGACTTGTTAAGATCCGCTTGTTTAACTTTTGGCTGCCACCCCATTGGTGATGTCTTGTAGAAAGGTCCCACGTTCTGCTCGGCAAGCTTAAAGGCCCATTTCAATGCCTTTGGATCAACGTCGTTCTTCCATTTGCATTCTATCGTAAATTTTACATCGCCATTTGTGTATTGGGCTAAATCTGGGAACTCAGCCAAAGGGTCTTTCACTTTTATGGCCTTTTCGATTGATTTTTGGAGTTTGCCTGCGACTTTTTCAATTGCCATTGCTTTTAAGCTGAATATCTATTTTTACTTGGTCAAATAAAGCTAAAGTAAATTGACACGTTATTTAACGCAAATTTTTTAATAAAATATACGTAATTGACACAAGATCTTAAATTCTCAAATAAAGAATCGCGTCCCGAATTTCATAAATCACAATTCTGGCGCCAATTGCAAATGTCAACATTCATTCTCTATGTCGCCAGGGTCGCCAGAAATCTTTTTTATTCAAGAATTCTGTTGGAATTTCACATAAATATTCCAAATGTGGCAACCCAAAAAAATAAAAACCAAATTGGCAAAAATATTTAAATAAAATAAGTTTCTTAACTCTGTTTCCGAACTTGAGTTATCAATTTTTGATTTTTAGGATTAAGGATATTTTCAGAACCAAATAAATAAAAAAATTTGTGGCACGATTTCTTACGAATAATACAAAAAATTCTACTTCACTGCGCATTTCGCAGTTAATTCCGCGCACTGTCAGGTGAATGTCATATTAGATCCCCGAGTCGATGCTGTTGTATTGATTATTAATAATATAAGTATAAATGAAATTGCAAGTCTCAATTAGAGTGTCGCCTGTTTTTCAGTGAAGAAGAATCGTTACAAAATGACTAAGAATATACTGAAAGCGTTGATAGAAGTGTCAGAAAAGGCAGCCAACATTGCCCGACTTTGCCGTGAAGACGAAGTTTTATTCTCTCTTCTGATCGAAGAAAAAAAGCCCGGCGAGGCGAACCCAAGGTTTATTCATGACTTCAAGACTGTAGCCGATGTTCTGATCCAGGAGACTGTTCGCCATGACATTGGACTACTGGTAAATAATTGATTGTGTTACGAGCAACAACTTGAGATTTGAATACTCTCGAATAGTTTCCAGAGCTGCGTGAAAACATCAAAGGCGAAGAAGCACCTCAGATGACATGTGGCGACGGAAACGTAGTTAATGTGAAAGTCTACGGAAGCGTTCAGGAGACGGCAGAGGTTCTAGCAAAGATTTTCAACGATGTTGTAGCTGCCAATGTGCTTGCTGACGAAGTACACAGACAAATCTTTCCATTGTGTATTGAAACAAATGATTTGCCCGATGTGTCACAAATTGAAACGAAAAACCTTGGCCTATGGATTGATCCGATCGACGCCACCGCCGAGTATATTAAAGCCACATATGAGGCGTCCCAAAACGCTGACATCCCGGCTAATGGATTACAATGCGTGACCGTACTTATTGGTTTGTACGATATCAACACGAATGCACCTGTCATCGGTGTAGTTAATCAACCGTTTGCTGAAACTCGAACCGATGGTAGTTATATCGGCAAAACATTCTGGGGAATCTCTACAGAATCGATGAAGCTGACGAATGTGCCCGAAATCGGATCGAGTGCCAAGCCTGTGGCAATTCTATCTCCATCGGAGGACGCTAAGTACATTGAGGCGCTTGAATCGCTGGGCTTTGAAATTGTATTCTCGGCTGGAGCTGGGCATAAACTGTTGAATGTGGTGACCGGAGCAGCCAGCGTCTATTTACTTAGCAAGGCGACCACATTCAAGTGGGACACTTGTGGCCCCCAGGCGATCCTTAACAGTTTGGGTGGGGTTTTAGTTAACTTGAAGGAGATGCTGAAAACAAATCAAATTGTTGAGGTGAACTATGAGACGGGGCGTGGTATTGCTAATAACGGTGGAATATTGGCAGTTCGCAATCGAGAGGCTTTGGAGAGCGTTTTACGAGCGTTGAAGAAGGCTCAGTAGAATCCTTTTTGTCGTCATAACACATACCAGAAGTCAATAATTGTTCAAGCTTTAAGTGGTACTATTCACTCATCTTCATGAGTTTATGATCTAATCAAAATATAGCTAATAACCATTAATTAGAAAACTGTAGAATGCATAGGATAGTGTCTTCAAATTCAATGTGGCAATCGCTGTTATCAGATAGTTATTGAGCTGTTCGTTCAAAGAACGCGCGCGTTTTGAACGCCTGAATGCATGCTTAGTTGACTTAATGATTAATCAGTGGACTCGATCAGCTGATAACTGTCAAGATTCTGACAATCGGAAAGTTTATTTGACAAGTCCTATCGATTGAATTTAATATTAATAATTATTATTGTAGCGTTAATATAAAAAAAAAAACGCAAAACATTTCACTCGACCTTTCTATAACCAAACGATACCGCGCTGAAAAGAACTCACCTTATAAGTACCCCCTCATACAATGTCACTTAATCGAAGCACTGAAATACGACACATTCCCTCCATTGAAGTGATTCACTTGTCGCACATTTTGGATCAATCTCAGTCCTGGAAGGTGCTAATGCGAGTCATTCCCAGCCAATTCGATGAAACGAGTGCTTCCCGCGGAAAATACACAGCCGAACACATTCGAATAATCGAGACAGTCAGCAATAAGCAAGGGCGAACACCAACCGAAATTCTGTTTGACGAATGGGGCACATCGGGACGGGTGCGTCCCACAGTTGGCAATCTGCTTGACCTACTTATAAAGGTACAGTTGATGCGAGCAGCCGATTATGTCGCTATTAAACTATTAAATGGTGAGTTCTATATGAAACGGAATAATGAAAAAGTTTCTGTTTTCAATACATAATATTTTTTTAGAACCTCCGCCTGCTCGTCCAACTACCGGTCCAGCTGCAAAGGTAGACATTATGTTTCCACTTGAACAAGATCTTCAACAAGTGGAACAGGTCCTAAACGCAATCGCTTATCCGAATTCCTCCGGTCTGCAACCGAATTCACGTGTCACTAACAATCAAGACTTCTACGTGAAACAAGGTCCATGCGAGCACGTACACAAAGTAACCGCAGACATTCACCTGGAACCATCACCGGAGGATTTAATGCAGTTTTCTCGGTCGTCAGCCACAAGCAACGCCAGAGTGACTTGGGCTGACGAAAACGCTATCCGACCTGCCCTGACTGGTTTATTACACGGATCCCAATACATAAATAGTTTAAACTCGAATTCTATCAATTTGCCGGATCTGAATGCACTGCAGCTGTCAGACAGTAACATTCCACAAACAATAACACACTCAAAGTCAGTGACATTTTCATCAAACAGTGAGATTGAAGCGTTCGGAGAGGCAGATGATGACGACGATGACGAGTTCAACAGTGAAATGTCCAGTGCTACTCCCATTCCAAACTTGTCATTCCTAAACAACAACAAAAGCAACGACATCAATCACAATAGTGATTCGCACAGCGCGGACGATCCAGGCGTTCCGAATCTTAGCATTTTGGGACATTCCCAGGTCAGCATGGAAATGGGTGACTCCGGTGCTATACCAATGTTAAGTGCATTAAATCAATCGAATAGATAACCCCGCATTTACCGCTATACGACTAAATATCCAGGAGGTTCATACTTTCCAATGAGTCTGTGAACTACCCGTTAAGCAAACATCCACTCATTCACTTTATAAGAAACACACTTTTTGTACGAACATCTATTTCTATTGTGAGATTATATCTTAGTATTAAACTTCTCTTTTTTTATCTCAAGTTTCTTACTCTCTTGTGCCATTTTAACGGTCAATTAGTAAACCTCAATTACGGTTATTATAAAGATAACAATATCAACGACAAGACTTCTACTACTTACTACTTTTAACATGTTGCTGTCGGACGTTGCTCCAATGTCGCGACTTTCCATTTACCTCCGCTGCCTATTTGTAGTGTATATCTCTCACTGTCTTAATACATCAACTTTATAACATATACTTCTAGTCATCGCATCTGGCAAATTATTGCTATGTAAGGTTATCAATGTCATTCATGTGGTATATTATAATCAATAAAGAACAGAATACAAAAAAGCGATGTTGTGTTCACATTTTATTCCATACCTTGAGAAAGCTTTACTCTCTA
>JANSTS010004243.1:1524-16963 GCA_026546915.1 Sylvicola fuscatus | reverse complement strand
TTAAAGACATTACTAATCAAAAATCGCAAAAAACATATTATTAAAATTTAAAATGTTGAACCACTTTAAGTATATTTATCTTTTCAAGACATTTCAAATGATTTTAGCCAAAAAGTTTGCAATTAATATCCACAACTGGAATAATAAAGATAATATGGCATTACATATGAATTCATGTTGTCAAGATAACCACCAATACAAACGGAACTGCTAAATTCTTAAGGACATAAATACATATTTTTTTTAAATCCTATGAGCAAACAAATCCAAATAACTTTTTCTTTATACAATATTCCTTACACAACCGTAACATATAAGAAGGATTCGTGAGAGAATTGTGTATGAAAAACTAAATTTAAATGAAAAAGTTAAGCCATATGAAAATCTCTTGATGAAATATGACTTAATTAAAATGTACATACAAACAAAAAACAGTATAAACAGTTGCCAAACTTCTACACTTTATGAACGAGGTGTGAATGATGATATATTTAAATCGCTTTTAGTGAATGTACAAATAGCTGTGAAAGTTTGAAATGAATGCAGCGGCAATAAAAGCGCATGACTGATACAGGATGATGAGGTAAATGCGAAATATGAATTACACATAAAGCGCGCCAAAACGCGTGTGCATTTACATTACATAAAGTTGAAATTATTCCAAACGAATAAGACAAATAATACATAGAACTAGATAAGAGTTTTTCAAGAAAAAGACGAACAAAATTATACAACAGAACATAAAAATGCAAAACCCAAACGGCAAGCAAATCGCTGCCGACAACATTATAAATGTATACCAATTACATCTTACATCTCATTCGATGTGTCGACACATCATCAACGACCACTTAACGTATTTGTTGTAAGTGATTCGATTTATAATATTTATTTTTATAATGAACAAGCGTTGCGTTTAGTCGTTTTTAGTAATTGAAGTAGATAAGAGAGTATTAACATATTCGGATGGTGTAAACCGCCAAATCCGCACTTCACCAGAACTGCGTCAGTAGAGAGAAAGGGAGAGAATACATAATATTTTGATCAATTAATTAAAAACAATAAAGCGAATTAATGAAAAAGGGGGAATTAACCAAAGTGCCTCTAATTGAATAGGATTGTAAGGAAACTAATTATTGATGAATAAGGAAATCAAACACTTACTTTGATGCAGTGAAGACTTTGGTGCCGTTCGTGACAATGCCATTGATAGATGACTCCGTTTTCATTTCGGCTAGCATATCACAAGTTCTAACATTCCATAGGCGAATGATGCCACCACGACAACTAGAAAGGAGAACATCGCCGCATATCGCCATTCCGGAGACCCAACTCTTGTGGGCGTTGTTGAGCGACTGCAAATGTCTCTACATCAGCAAAATCAATCTACACAAAAACTGAATTCAATTTACCTGGATAAGTTCTCCATTCCTGAGATCCCATCTTTTGATTCCAGAGTCTCTACTCCCGGAAAACAGCTCCGCATCCGCACCCAGCGCATCATTGCCGACGACTAAAGCTTGCACACCGTCGTAGTGCGGTGGCTCCAAGTTGAGCAGCGGCATCACAGCACCGCCAGTCGCAGGAACTTCAAACACTTTTACGTAATGATCCTTTGAGCCCGTCGCCACAAAGTCGGTATTATTAGGACCTTCCCAAGCGGTGACACACATTACCGCCGCTTGATGTCCTCCCGATAATTTGCCAAGACACGAGAATCTGAAATGCACAAAAACTCTTTAGAACGATGCACCGACAACATGTGTAAAAAGGAGACATACGTGCGCAAATCCCAAATTCTAACTCTATCAGATGCCGCTGAATAGAGATTGCCCGAGGCGCCCATGCACATCGCCATAATTGGACTCTCGCCCGGCTGCGACATCGGAATGTTTGTGCTGCCCGCCAGTACAGTTCCCGTTGAGCTGGAATCAGTGTCAAAGTGCAATTTTACATTATTGAATTGATAAATTACACCAAACTGGCCAACCACCTACCTCAATGTTTTGATTGCCTTTGAGTTGCTGGAGCGCAAATCCCAGACACGTATGAAAGCACCCGACGCCGAGAACAGTAAATTCGATTTGTGATCATATTCAACGGATACAACGGGACCAGGATGTGAAGACAAACAATGAGGCGCCTTGCCATTTTCCAAGTCCCACACTTTCACGGTGCGGTCTGTTTTTAAAAAAAATAGCTTTCCATTGATTTGTATTTGTATTTGTTTTTTTTTTGTAATTAAATATACCTGCGGCGGCTGTGTACAATGTATTGTTGTAAACCTTAATCGACAGCACAGAGTTTGTGTGGCCGTCAACGACATGTGTACAATGCAAAGGAATCCCAACTCGAGGCTGTTGAAGGATATTAAAGTTTTAATTAAATCCAATTCCATGTGCGAATTGGTGGTAAAGTTTTACCTTCTGATTAAGCTCTTTAATGCTGCCACCCGGAGTCGGATCCTGAGTGCCAGCGCCGAGACGGGAGAAAACGTCGCTGTCTTCGCGTGATGTGGTGCGACGATACGTGGGCGGCGATTGCGGCACTTGAATATCATCCTCTCTGAGGTGACGGGCATTTGGTGTCGAAGGAGGGGATCGGTTAGTTTTTGTTTTTGGTTAGTCAAATTATTATTATTCATTGAACAAAACAAAACAGTAAATTAGTTTGTGTAATACAAGAAAACACACACAAAAAGGATCAAGTGTTTGCATGCAATTTCAATCGTCATGTTAGCGCTGTTGAGTGAAAATGTCTGGTAAAACATGGACACAACATCAAATTCTCAACATCAAACAATGACATACAATTAAATAAATTTACATTTGTCTGCTAAATGCATAAATTTATTTCTCATTACAACGAAATTATTACAAATAAAGTAAATAGGCAAATAAAATAGATACATTTCAACACCTAACGACGTTTTTTGCCAGAAATAATAAAAAATATTTTAAAATTTAATGTTTAGTTACGTAAATAAAACTATATGATAGATTAAACCGATAATAAAAACAGCATATACTACTCAAATCCACGATTCAGCTCAATAATACAGCATTACAAGTAATTCATCACCACTACATGAAATTGGCCAGTCCTTTCCATATTGCAGCATCTATACAAGCATTTTTTGACTTAAGATATTCAAAGAAAGATATAGAAACGATGCACATGTAAGAAAAGCTACATTTTGGCGATGATTTTTTATGAGAAGCAATGCAGCTCGATAAAGGACATTTGTGAATTTTACCAATTTTTGATAATAACTTTTTAAAACGAGTTTAATAACCACAAAAAAAAATGATTAAAGCATGGCGACGAGAGCCATGTACAAATAAAAACAAAATTATTAGCACTTAAGAATAAGAATAATAGTTAACATAAAAATAAATAATAAATAAATTAGTTGTGATATGCTGAGCAATCGTATTTGCCCGAAGAATGATTCTTCATTTTGATCAACTGCTGCAAAAGAGTCAAACGAAACAAAGTAAAATATGCACAACTGTACAGCTAATAATTAAAGCTTCTTCAAAAAAAAAAGAATTATTTTGCATTTATAGCTTAATATTTTGGTTTAATAATTAAGAAATGAATGAAGTTAATGAGTGTCTGATTGGTTTGGACTGATTATACTTCTATAAATATGTGAGCACCATTTTGTTTTTCAATTAACACGAAATGACTAGATAAAGGAGGTGAATTCAACAATTAAAAATAAATATTTACTATTTTACTAAGTACGTAAATTTTCCAGAACCGTTAAAAACAAAACTACACGTTAAAGAAATGGCAAAGAAACAAAAACAATCTAAATGCTAAGTTGTCTAGTGCACAAAGGACCGGAACCCCTTAAAAAATACAATTAAATAAAGTGTAAAGACAGTGAACAATGACGGGACAAACACTTACAGTCCAGGTGACGCCTTGCTGGGAAACGGACGTCGGGTGACGCGTGGCGAGACGGGAGCTGTGTTGGAGGCGTCAAAAGATTTGCGCGGAAATAACGGTGATGCGGTGCTATTCGATGTTTGGCGGACAAGGGAGTTGGTAACGGACAACGCCGGTGACAAGCCTCTATGTGGTGTTTTTAATTGGTCAAATCTAATTTGTTTTGTTGTTTTGGATAAAAAAAATAAGGAAGTTTTTGTTGGTTTTTTTGTCAGAACAGAGAAATTATAAAATGCGAAACGTGTAGAAAGCAGCAGTTGCGATTCAATTTGAAGTCAGCGTCAATGCATTAACATCACTAAGGATAAAAAATTCTCTTTTCTACATCAAAACAAGAATTAATTTCACCACCAAGATCGTTAATCACCTGTCCCGGTTACAACTGAACTTCAAAACCAACTGAATCCAAGCACTGAGTGTATTTGTATTAGATGTGAAGTGCAATCAAAAACTGCTACAACGTTTTGTTTCCTTACTTGAGAGAGCCTGGTGCACTGGGAACTCGAGCCAATGGAATGAAGCTTTTGGCCACACTTTCAGGATGCTGGGTAAACGATCGTGTCATGTTATTTTGATCCATGTTGTCGCTGTTGCCGTTCGATTGGGGATTCTCGCCAAAAAGCAACTCTTGCGTTTGGGCAGTTCGTCGACGAATTTTGGACGTTCTGTTGGACGGTTCTCTATTTATTCGTTCAAATACAGTTTTTTATGGATTGATTACTTTTGTAATATAAACGATTATCGTTAAAAGCACACGTAAAAAAAACTAAACAAAATAAAAACAAAACAACAAATCAGGCGAGAAATGATTCTTCAGCGCAACCTGGCCCATCCAAATAATTCCGACTTCTTATACTGTGATGTCCGATTAAAAAGCGTTAATTTAACACAATGTTCAAAAATGCAATTCTCTCTTCTTATTTTCTTAATCAAGATGGTCTTGGTCAATCGTGCACTTTCACAAGAAAAACATAAATTATTACATCCATAAGCAATCACAAACAAATCAAAATTATAAACCATCACAACTTACAATTCCTGCGGCGCCGGAGAAGGACTTCGACTAGAACCAGAGCTGCGAGTACCACCAAAGTCCCGGTCCAAGGCATGCCCGTCCGTAATAATGTCATACGTGCTATTACTATTAATAGTATTTGTTGAGTGGTTCCAATTATTCGTGAGCAAATTGGTGGATTCTTGAAATGACACTGCTGGATTACGTTCCAGCACATGTCGAAGCAGCTCCTTTTGAATTGAACTTTCCTGCTGCACCTCGTCGTACATAGCCTCGCTATCCTTGAGGCGTGTTTGTGCTAGCGCCGAGTGACATGTTTGCTCAATAGTGTTGTCGCATAGCTTCTGCAGCAAAAATCGTGCTTCATCGACCGTCTTAATGCCGTCCACAAGTGTTGAGATGTCCTGAGATTCGTTGCCAAGATCTTTGCCCTCCTCCAGCTCCATAATGGAGCTCTGCACTTGAGCAATGCTCTCCTGAATGTAATTGAGATTCGCGGTGACTGTGTCTTCTTCAGACGACAATTCGGCGGACTCGTGAAGCTTTTGACGCTTTTTTAGACTGGCCAAGTCCTTGCTTAATCCATCACGATCACTTAAAAGTCGCTCAAGCTCCCTCTCCAATTCCATGACGGCTTGTTTGCTACTGGCCGCGCGACCGATAGTGCGCTGCAACGACTCCCATTTAATGCGTGCTTGGCGTGTGTTGAATGCATTTGGCACTGCAATGGTAAACAAAATATTAGTATTACTTTCTTAAAGAAAAGGAATGAAGATGTTACATTTCTTAGGTACGACACGTCCGGCCGCTTTAGTGCTCAGCATACTCTTTTGACCTTTACGAAGAGCAGTGACCTGCTCAGTTTTACGCTTCAGCACTTGATCCTTGGCCGCCCCTTGAGCTTCCAATGATTTTATTTTGTTCTGTTGTTTGCGACTTTCTTTTCGAAGTTGTGCGATTTCACGAGCCTTGCGATTTTCAGCTTCCTTGTGACGGTTACTTTCATCTGTCATTTTTCGCATCAATCGAATCTGTACAAAAAGGTTTACAATTATTCAAAAATCAGATTTAATCATCTTAACACAATTTACCTTTGCCGATTTTAAGTCTCCCAATTCTGAGCGTAAATTCCTCAGCTGCATCTCCTGAGCCTGCAACTCCCTCTGCTGCCGATTATGTTCCTTTTGTGCCGAATTCAGTTTCTTAAGTTCACGCTGCATGTCGCTAAGTTTCCGTTCATACTCATCGCGTACCTTTTTAATTTTATCTGGCTGCTGTCCGCCGTTTTCTATATGAAATCAAGGCATTTTTTAGAAGAAAAAACAATTAAAGTAACATTCAACTTACTGCCCATGTTTGTCAACACTTGGTCACGTTCCCGTTGTGTATCAACAATTTTCGCATTTAAAACATTCAGCTTTTCCTCATAGTGTTGACGCATAATCTGCATTCGTTGCTGTGATAGTTCAAGTTGTTCAATCAATTTTGTCTTCAATTCAATGTCCGAACTCAGTTCATTCAGCTCTGCTTCCATTTCACCTGATAGATCAAAACGGATAATTAAAACATCCTGCCAAAGGAATTCATTCTACGAACCTTTATCGTCTGACTCAGTGTCGCTATCACTATCAGAATCATTTTCATTTTCATTGGTTTGCTGACCATTGCTTTCATCGGCATAGCCAGGCAACGAACGAGACATCAAAAGCTCTCGCTCCTTTTCTAATTCCTTCTTTGCACTATTGATGACGTTCTCAGTGCCCTCTAGAATGACTGAATTATGAAACGGGTGTTCATGTTAAACTAGTGTTACCACTAACGTGCATTTTTGATCCAAAATATTGGTTATTTGTTTAAGAATTTTGTTGAGCCAATTTTTGTGCAAATAAGTCGCTTTTGAAAATTATATGGAAGTTTTTTTTTTTAAATATTTCCCATTCATTGACAATTTATCATCATATAAATCCCAAAAAGCGACAGACTTAAGTCTAATCTTACCGTCAGAATATGAAACGTTGCCGCGCTGTGCAACACGCTGCTGATTAGCCTTCTTCAATTGCAAATACATTTGGTCAGACTCTATGAGGCGCGCCTTCAGCTTCTCAATTTCACTCAAATAGCCCGTTATTATATCAGTTATCGACTTATCAGACTCTGCAAAACAAACATTAAATTTTAATTGCTGAATTCCAATTCAATTAGCGGCGGGCCGCGCCGGCAGCCACTCAAACACAGACCAGCTGAATTCCATCCGAGCGTTTCCTTCTCGGCCAGCAGTTGTACATTCCTTTCCGTTAGCGTATTGATAGTTTCCTGCATTGCTTTCAAGCGCTGCTGCAAACGTTTGTTATCGGCCAACAGCATCGCATTCTCATGGAATGTATCAGATATCGCTGAATTGCCCTCGGCGTCAATGTTGCGTTTTCCCTATATTTGCGTCACAGAAATTCATTGTCAGAAACAACAGATTCGTAGCTGCACTTGTATGACTTTACCTGCTTATAATCCAATAACTCTAATTGCAGGGCGGCAATCTCACGACGCAGCACAGATATGGTCCGTGAGCTTTGATCTTGATTAATTTGCACTTTATTTTTAATATTTCGAGCACGATTTGCATACTTCAGCGTGTTGAGGGTTTCCATGAAATCACGATCGCTGGGAGACACACAGGCGATCATAAGTGTCTGGCTGTTTCCTATTGTGTTGTTGGAAAACAATAGATTATACAAACGATCTCCTACTAATGATTTTCGCGTGACTTACCACCAAGGGAGTCTTGCAGCAGTCGTGTCAGTTTTGAATCTCTATAGGGCACATGTGAGATTTTCTTAGTCTTATCACCAAGCGCTGAGATAACATTACCCAGTGCAAGTAGGCCGCAATTAATTGAAATGCCCTCGCGGGCACGTTCTCCGGTCGCACCGGTACGCTTCAGTCGCTCTGATCCGGCCAGATCGACAAAATGGAACTTAGATGTGAGTGTCTCTAAATCACCCTCGGGCATGCCACATTCTTCCGCCGACATGACACGCTGTCGCCGTATTAAGATGGTAAATAGTGCGTGGCTGCGAGACGATTGTGCGTTCATCTGTGTTGACGCTGTTGTTCGAGCCAATGCGCCTTGCTGGAGGCATCTTTACGACATTTAAAGATTGATTAAGAAATCGTACAAGTCTTATAATCAAGAAAAAGACAATTTGCAATTTACCTGAGTGCATCTTGTGGTCCAGTTATTGGCTTTGTCGTTGCGCCAGATACTGTTATTTCACCATTTGCGTCTTCATGTATCTTGTAGACGTGGCCCTGCAAGAAAATTTCCAGTTAACTTATTGTTAGATTAGTAATTTAATGTAATTTACCTTATTGTATGGATCTAGTAAATCAATTATATCCTCATTGTATAACTCCATGAATTGGGCAGCAACACTGAATTGCACCGACCCAAGGCACGTTCCATTGTCATCGTAAGGATTTTGTTGCATTCGATCGATTCCAGCAAACAAATGGCGCACAGCTCTCGGAATGATGCCTTCCACATTTTCGCAAAGCTCTTTCTCGAAACCAGTGCCCATTGTGTAAGTTTTACCGGAGCCAGTCTATAAGATGCAACATAGATAGGAATCATCCAAAAATATGTTTTAAGATTTCATAAATTATTGTATTTTTATTACTAGGAAAATGGAAAGCATTTCGTCATTATTTTGTCACGTCAATTAAAACCGTCAGTCGTGTCACTACAGTTATTGCTATTTTATAGGAGAATCGTGCAGGTTTAATGCCGTCAAAAATTCAACCAGCCCAAATTAGTATAAAAAGGTAACTAAATGGCAATTGAAATCACAGTCTTCATCGACCTCAAGCAACAATGAGTCCTATTGGAATTATTTGTGTGATTGCCTGCGCATTTGCCATCGCCGAATCGGCGAAATTGGATTTTAAGTTGGCAGCACCTGTCAGCAAGGGAGGAGTGAATGTGGGATCTCAGGTCAAGGATAGCTCCAACAATGTGGTCAACCAAAATGTGAATATTGCACAGAACGAGATCAACAACAACGAGCGTCACAACAACTTATTCAACTACAAGCGGGTTGGTTGCGGTAACAGAAGCTGCGGTAAGCACCCACGACCAGAGCCACAGCCCGAGCCAGAGCCCGAGCCCGAGCCAGAGCCAGAGCCAGAGCCAGAGCCAGAGCCAGAGCCTGAGCCTGAGCCAGAGCCAGAGCCAGAGCCAGAGCCAGAGCCAGAGCCAGAGCCCGAGCCAGAGCCAGAGCCAAAACCAAATTGTAAACGTCGTCACCATTAATTATTAACGAAAAATGTATTTGAATAAAAATTGAGAAATTTTTGAGAAAAAAAACTGTCTTTGAGTCAAATGGTTGGTGTCTTCGATAATTGAGTCATTGTGACATTTGAGTGAAATCACAGATTTCATATATTATAAAAATATGTGTCAACAATATTTTTTTCTTTAGTTTTTACCTAAATATAACATTTGACAGATAATAAGGAACGCACAGTTTTAGCAGAAAGTGAATGTCTTCCAAGTTATGGTAATCAAGTCAAACTTTATGAGACACTTTCGAAATGCCGGAAGTGCGCTAGCTAAGAACATTTATTTCTTGCAGACTCACTCATTTGCGCAATAAATCAACGCTCCACGCAAAAATAGACATGCAATTATTCCGCGTAAGTTGTTTTCAGTGCCAGTACTCATTTGAAGCAGCTAAGTGTATGTCACAGATGCAAGTCGTTTTGTTTATTTACCTGTCCATAGGCAAGCACTGTGGCATTGTATCCCTTAAGGGCTCCCTCAACCAGACGTTCCACACATTCGGTGTAGATTTCCGGCTAAAAAAAACACAAAAAATTATTAATTATATTAAGAAATAGTAAAACAAATTTAATTTGCATTCTCAATAATTGTATTTTAATGTCATTCATTTTTTACAAGTCAAAATCTAGAAAGAAATCTGTTTGGTGATAAATTTAAATGTCTTAAAAGTCATAAGAAACCATAAAAAGACAAGACATCAACAGACAATGCACATAAAGTGCAAGACAAATGCAAACAATGCGATTAAAATTTTAAACATGCGCACACACAAAGCGGCATCTCTTTTTATCACATTTTAAAAAAATAATAAAAAAACGTGAAACATTTTCTTAATTCATATAAAGTGATTGATTACTTTGAATTGGGTGGTTGAACAACAAGAATTTTTGACATTTACCTGCAAAGAATTGACATCAAAGACAAAGTCAAATGTGAAGGCTTTATCAGTTCCGAGAACTACGTGGGGTTCTCCGGGCGTTACAAGTGTGCACACACGGCACATATCAATCACTTCGCGTGGAATTTGCGGGCGGATTCTGAAATAAATAAAACAATTATTAATTATTTGAAGATTATTTAAATGTTGACGAAAATAATCGTTTCAATGCCAAAAGAATGATGTAAGAAAAATAAATTAATCTTTAAACTGTTTCAAACAAAATCGATACTGTTAATCTAAGATTTTAATCACAAAAATCGCGACTTTATAAAAAATCTAAACTTATCTACGTGTAATCTCGAGTAATTAGAACTTCACTACCTTGATCAGAAGCTTTTGTTGCGTCATTGTTAATGTACATTTGCTAATCAACAATGATTTTAAGACTATATTTTAAAAATAAATATAACCTTAAAAGAATTTAGAGACTTAAAGCTCGTAAATACGATTATGAAACTAAAAAAAAAACATTTTGTTAAATAGTTGACAAACTAAAGGTGTTGGGGAATTCATTCCAAATATCTAAATATTACAATATCGTGTAATTTTCATTTCGAAAGATAAAAGCAAATTATCAATGCTCATTAGCACTATTTGTTGTTGGTTGAAATTGTGTTCCTTATCTTTTACAAGCTCCACCTTGTGTTGCCTCACCGAATGTCTTTTATCTTTGCACCGTGTGGTGCCCGCGAAATTGCATGTTTACCTAATGCGTCGGTTGGTTTAGTGCCGGCGCGGCCGCCAGGTTAATGAAGTTGGTGTTGTGGTCACAACTTATCACCAGAATTTGAACTCAATTGGCTGACGATGGAGGTCAGCCAAATAGTAAATAGTAAAAATTGTTAGGCAAACAGAAGATAAATTCATTTTATTGTCGTCGCTAAGTAATGCGGGTATGAATTTTGAAATAATACCTTTATTTGATAACAATTATAAGGAAAATACAACAAACTGATTATTTTTAAAAAAGGCAATGTTTTTACATCCTGTTATCTCAAACTATAATTTTGTATTATGGTCTTTAAATTTCACGAATAATTAGACGTTTGAAAAATGCTTAAGGCAGTAAATATAAAAAGTTTCTCAATGTGAGATTTTACAAATTCATTTATGACTTTTAAACTCATATTTAATTTTTTTTTTTTTTTTTTTACTTTTATTTCAAGCCATCTTATTTTGAGCACAATTGTACAATAGTTTCATCTTGAAGGCTCGTATTTAGTTGGCGTGGAAAAATTTCATGAACATTTTGCTACACTTGAACATTTTGGCAGCAATTTCAAGTCCTATTAATTTGATAAATCAATTTATTTTACTGTGAAATAGAAAGATTTCCATAGAATTCATAAGGAGACTTCAAAATTCGGTTAAAGACTGTGGAATTTTTCCGCCATGAATTCCATGGCCGGAATCGCCTAAGCAAATACAATAATATGGAGGTTTTGTTTTTCATCACAATTTTAGATCGATTTTCACACATTTTAGCAGCAATTTAAAACAAGAAAAGACGTCGGAAAAAGTCTCCAAAAAATTTTTTCGCATTCCAAATTCCTCCAGAACTAAATATCAATTTGGAAAAACGCCTTAGAATTCCTTGATTTCCTAGGCCAGATTCGTCCATACAATTTATATTTTCTCACGATCTACCATAAATACAATTAGCCCTAAACTGGTATGGAATTTATCACTGAGGAAGGATTTTAGCTTTTTGTAATAAATTAAGACATTAAATCCTAAAAATTAAAATGCAGCCCACGTTGAATTCATAAGAATTTTTATTTATATTTATTTAACTCCAATAAGTGCACAAAAAATGAAGTTTTATAAAAACAAAGTATTTCCCATAACATTCAATTAATTTAACATGTATGTATGATTTATCAAGCGGGCAAATATTTGTCAGCACAATGTCAGCACAAATTTAGCATCTTAGCTGGTGAATTAGTTGCGGTCAGTTTAATAGGAACAAAAAATTCATGTTTACTCAAAAAAAAAATTAACAGTCTGACCGCAAAGCATCAATTCGTCGAAAACATCTGACAATTACAAGGAACACGAATTTTCTTACACATATTGTTTTCAGTATTTTTTATTCCTTTACTGAGCCAAAGGTAAATAATCAAAGACCACACCGAATCGATTAGTTTCGCGAATGCGTCGTAAATATTTAAGATTTGAATCGTCAGAAGCTCAATATACGAATGAAGATATTATGTTGTGTCATTTAAATTGCCGCGAGATACGTTAGGTGATTTTTAAAGTCAACTTATGAGTTATGAAAAGCAACGAAAAAATTCCAAACCTGTTGATTTTCGTTAAATAATTAAAAACGACAGTAGAAAGTAAATAAAGCCCACTGAACACAAGTCGTTTACTTTTATAAAATTTAATGTTTGTTGCCAATGGCCGACTCGCTAACGAAAATATACCTTTTTAATGATATAATAATTGTGTGGCGTGTAAACGCTAAGTAGTGCCAACTGCCAGCCATTCAAGACAAGTGTAAGCACTGAGCAGCCACAACAAGAGGCAAATTAACTGACAATGTACTGATGATTCTTTAAGAACTGTTGAAAAATGTTCAAGTTCAATGTTTTATTTTTTTTTTTTTGGCTACACAAAACAAAGACTAAGTTTCAGAATAAGTAAGACAGTGACAGAGAACTCAAACGTATCCACTTCTTCGTTCTTAATGTACTAATGACTCATCTTATTTTTACTTAATGGAAATTGTAGCTCATGCATGTTGGCATAGAGGAAAAGTAAACAACAAATCTCAATTTTTATTTCTTTCACCTGATAGTAGTCAATTTGAAGAAAAATGGCCGCACTTTAAAATGAGGTATATGAGTAAGTTGGAAGTAAGTTACAAAGATAAATGCCTCAGCCCTGCATAAACAAACACCGAACAATGACTTCTGCTGTGTGTGACCATGAACAGACGTATAGAGAAAAAGTTGTATACTGAAAGTTGTGTAACTCATATAAAGTGTATGCAGATAGTAAAATCTTCACACATTACTTCTTTAGCTATAAATTTTCTTTGATGACTTCCTTCATCAATGAACGCCAAACGTGGTTCTACACATAGAACAATATGTAAATTAGTGTTTAACTAATAATTAAAAATTGACACTTTCTAGGCAAATTTGCCGGCAATTTGTGTACTAACAACAAATTGAAATCATCTTCTTTCGAGTTCTATTTATTTCATTTGTGGGCGATCGTGTGTTGGCGTATATATGCTAATTCTTAGCTTGTAGTAAAGAATATTGTTAAGTCTTGTGAAAGAAGTGTTGAGTTTCTTATCGCAAAACCATCATATCGATGTATTAAATGCAAGAAACTAAAAACACGACGGATTGTGGGAGTTATGTATTTTTAACATAAAATGAAATGCTTTGGGAATTGCAGTGAAGGAGCTTTTTTAATACGAAATCAAATAAATCTTAGGAATCAAACAATTTTCAACACAACATTTTAAACTTAAAATGTTAAAGCTTTTAAAAAAAATACACGCATTAAAAGTTATAAAAATGAATTGAATATTTAAACTTTCTTATGAATAATTCCGTTCAAGAAACTTGCCATGAAACCAAGACGATAAACAATTAAGACACATAAAAAAGACATTTATAAACATAAAAACAGGTGGAATCATAGTAAATATCATATTATGCAAGTATTTTGCGTTAAAGCTATAAATACTGATTTGCATTTCATTTATTTATTTAGGATTTAATTGAGTTGTTTAATATTTTGTTTTACTAGGCAGCTCTCCTTCACTCCATCAATTATTCATTTTACGATTTCAACATTTAACTTTTATATAAATAAAACTAATTAAAATTAAGTTGTCTTTTCTTCTGAATAATTGATGACTTGTTATTCTTTAAAAAATTCCTTTGATTACAATAATCTTTGCAAAAAAAGTTGTTTCTCATTAAGCTAATTAGTTAAATAAGAATAAAATAGAAAATCAACGTAATTAATTAAATAGGATTACAATCATTTATTTTTCAATTGGATTATTTATTAAAAACGTTGCATCAATTAAAATTCTTTATCTTAATTACGATTAACAACTTCCATTCATTAAAAGACGATGTCGATGGCTTCGTAATGATAAATTGGTTTAGAAATCGCCGATAAGCATCTTAATGTTGGAAAACTAGTTGTACACGACGTGGAAAACACATTTCCAGTCTGCAATGTCCATTTGTCATAAGCAATTTGAGGCAGAGGACAAGAGGCCATTGAAATGTTGAGGAACGGCCGCGATCGCTTCAAATGCCATAAAATATTGTGCCGCTCGAAGGTCAAGTGTAATCGATCCAATCGGAGGATTTTAAAGACTTTAATGGCCATTGGCCACATTAATGCGCTGTTGTGGCCGCAAATTGTCTTATGAAAACTATATGAAGATTTGTATTAAGCGTTTTTACTTGTTGATAAGTCAAAGAAAAACTTTCACGAAATTTTTAAAAATTTATTTATATAGGATTTTCCAGTGGTAATGTAAGGAAATTATCAAGTAAATGTTGAGAAATAAAATGACACACATTGGTATTCATCTTACAATTAGCACAAGTTAGCGAATGAGTCTTGAGAATTAAATGACAAAGGACATTTGAACCTCTAAACGGTGACCAATTTACGTACTTAACCGTACCTAATAAACCATCAGAGACTTAAGTCTGTAGTTGGATGAACATAAATGTTTATTTTATTGAGACTTCCTGTTGAAAATTGAAGGCGCACGAAGAGAAAGGTCATTAAAATGCAATCGGCATAATCTCACATTCACATGAACTCTTCAAACTCTTCAAGTAGCCGCTGCATTACTACGGCATTACCATTAAGATCTGGCTGGTCAATGTCTTGCGTTAAAAACGAATTTACACATGCCAAGCAGCAAACTTCTGAGAAGTCACCGCAAAATACCACTTGACATTACGGCAGCTGGCTTTTTTGGGTTTTGTTGAACCACCGGGAGCCTCTTAATGGAACGTGCTCGCTGGTGTTAAACGACAAATCTCACCAAACTGGTATAGCGTATCAGTCTTGTTTTGTTTTGTTTTTTTGTTTTTGTTTTTTTAATCAAAATTTTAACACAATTCGATTGGTGGCTGAAGGTATTCGCAGGCCTCTTTAACAGCTCGCCATATAAATATTTGGTTTAAACAATTTG